>PVHP010039729.1:0-16166 GCA_004024765.1 Zapus hudsonius | reverse complement strand
TAGTTCCCTGAGTCGTGGTGGATGAGTAATAAGTTTGCTTTAAGGTTGTGAGCTTAGGGGTCTTTGTGTCGAAAATCGTTGGTTTCTGGTCCACTGGCTAATCCTGTGTTGATTTAATGGCTGTGGCTGTGGGCCCCTTGTTCATCTCGTCTTTCTCTGTGGAGTTCCATTTGGATCCTCCATTGTATGACTGTGGTGGCCCCTCTCTTGCCAGAATCTCAGCTATCGGCCTACGGTCGGTTGGTAGGGTTAGATGGGCCCCAGCTCTAAGGAGACAAATTTTCAGTTGTTTATAAGTATATGTTGCCATCTCAATAAATGCTTAAAACAAATATTTCTATTTGCAGAATATACTGAGGGAAACAGGAATCTAATCTTTCTCTTGCTGAGAAGGGAGATTAATCTTGATGTTTAAAAATTGGGAAAATGTAATTTTATTTTTGGTTATATTTATAGTTAATACTGAACTTACCATTGTCAATACATTTTTCTTTGGAAAAAAAATCAGGAAAAGCATAGCCAAAGACTTAACATGCTTGACCCATGTCAAGCAAAACTTGAATGGGGACCAAGAACCCCATCTCTGTGGGGAAGTCCTCACTAACCATAGGTCCTCAGAAAGGCTACACCCTCCAAATGCTCACCATCCTAGCAATATTTGTCTCACCTAACCAATAATAATCTCAGTCTCCACTGGAGACTGTATTTTTCAGAAAGCAACAAGCACCAGGGACAACCAAACTCCACCAAAGGACCTGATTAGACAGGGGACACCCAAGCAGGAGACCATCCATGTAGAGCCCTAACACAACCTCTAAGGAAGTGGGATGATGAGCAAAAGATCTATTCCCATAGCAAGGCAGATAACCTACGGAAGAACAATGGAGAGAGGCACCAAGGGTGCCCAAAATTGTCCACAACACAAATTTAGAGACTCTTACAAACCTAATAATTATGCAAAATTTAAACTTACCCTCTATGACTCAGAGAAATTTGTGGAAGAGGGGGCAGAAAGAATGTAAGAGTCATGGGTGGAGAATAACTAAAGCATAAAAGGGAATGTCATCATGGATTTAATGGATTTATCTAAGAACCTATGATACTGGGCATATTGTTGTGTTACTATAATTTTAAGCCAATAAACACATTTAAAAAAGCTGGTGTACGGAAAGGTTAGCCTACTCTAAACATTAAAGGGAAGCTTGCCTTCACTGTTGGCTGGGACTTCTGTAGGGACATTCTCATACAGACTTGTTCTTCACTTATCTGACAAAACTTTAGTAGAGATGACAAAGTCAACAGATAGTATGGCCAAGTGGATGCAAATGGAAGGATGCAAACAGGGAAAGGGGAGGAAAGACCAAAGAGATTTCCCCTTGGGAAGTCACAGCTCCAGATTATTTGGGAGCAGCTCATACTGATGAGTATGTAGAAGTCATCCTTTGCATGATGGAATTCTTGCTACTTCACCTCAATCTCCAGTGACACACACTAAGCATGGAAGTCTATGGTCAAATGTGCCACTGTTCACAAGGCTGGGCATAACATGGTAAAACCCAGAGAAGACAATTACAGATTTTCTTTGAAAACCTCAGGGAAAAAGCAAAGCAAAAGGACTATCACAGAGAGGTCCTGAACTTTGAGTACCTTCTACTTGAGTGAAGCCTCTGCAGAGGGGGAAGGATTTTCCTCCGATGCCCCAAGTTGAAATTCATACTGTTTTTGCTCAGTGTTGTAGCAAGATTCACTCCAAGAGTAAGAAGATTGTCAGACTTCAGACAACACAGGAATATAAACTACGTTTTTCAGAACAATAGGTTTATAACCTTGAATAGTTCCAAACCTTGGTGAGATTGAAAGTAATATTTTCATAATATCAAAAAAGAATTGGTTAGAGTCTACCAAAAAACAAGTCCCTAGAAGAGCACATGCAACAAAAATTCTTCAATTGCCATTATCATGTTTCTAATCAAACAAAACAACCACACTATGCATTTAATTAATGAGCAAGGGAAATTCTATGAGAATATTAATAGTTTCCATTTGGAAAACAACAGTGCATGTCTGCAGCTCTGTAGTATATGAATTGAAAATCTTTTTTCTTAATTTTGGTTATTTTATTAGCTTCTTTGTGGTATTTATCCCTTTTTTTAAAAATTCAACTACTCTAAAGAAACCTATTCAAATGTATACTTGTCAATGACACCTGCATGTTTTCTTTTCATTTATTTGTGTGTGTTTGTGTGTCTGGGTGTGCACATGCTGTAATGGGTATGTGGAGGTCAGAGGACAGCCTGCAGGTGTCTCACCATGCCTTTCTTCCACCTTCTTTGAGACGAGTGAATGTCATTCCCTCTCTGGCCTATGCACTTTGGATTCTCCAGCCTTCAATGGGTGCTGAGGATGGTTGAACTCAGGTCAGTAATGTTTGCAAGAAAATTCTTGAAACAGCTGAGCCATCTGCCCAGCTCCAGCATGACCCACTTTTCTATCTGTGAATCTTTCAGTGATGACATTTTGTTTCTTTAAAATCAAATGTTATCCCTAACTGGGATGTTCTTCTGTCCCATAAACTTGAGTTGCAACTATCAAGATTGATGAAATCATTGTGCCTTTGTTAAGAGAAACGTGATCTTTTTTTGATTGTCCTTGGGATAAAAATGATGAATTTTTTTAAAAAAAAGTATGAAGGAAATGAAATTAGACCCACTCCTCTCACCGTATGCAAAAATCAATTCTTAATGGAATAAAGACCTCAACATAAGACCTGCAACTCTTAAAAGCCTGAAAGAACAAATAGGGAGAATTCACCACTATATAGCTGTAAGGAAAGACTTCCTGAGCAATATATTGCCCAGTAGCCCCGGGCAATTAAACCAGCAGAATCTCATGAAGCTATTTTTTTTTTTTACAAACAAACATACCAAAAATAAATCACACAAACTACCCACAGAGGGGAGAAAAATCTTTACCAGCTGTACCACTGTCAGAGGTCTAATATCTAGAATCTACAAATAACTCAAAAAACTAAGCAATAAGAAATCAAACAATCCACTCAAAAAATGGGACAGAGAACTGAACAGGGAATTCTCAATGGAAGAAATACAAAAGGCTAATACTCACTAAAGAAACTGTTCGACATCCTTAGCCATGAGGGAAATGCAAATTAAAACAACTATGAGATTCCACCTTACTCCAGTCAGGATGGCAACCATTAAAAAAAAAAACAACCGACAATTAATGTTGGCGAGGAAGTAGGAAAAGAGGAACCCTCATTCACAGGCTGGTAAGAGTGCAAAGATTTACAACCACTATAGGTATCGATATGGAGACGGCTTAAAAATGATGAAAATTAAGCTACTAACTGACCCACCTATTTCTCTGCTGGGAATTTATCTTAAAGACTCCACTCTTCAACCATGTTTACAGTTGCTCAATTCCCAAAAGATAAGAATTAGAATCAACCAAGGTGCCCAAAATTTGACAGTTGTATAATGAAGACATAATGCATATAAACAGTGGGATTCTACTTACCAATAAGAAAAAATGTTATAATCAAATCTGTAGGAAAATGGATGGACTTGAAAAGGATCATACTATGCTAACTCACACAAGCACAGAAAGACAAATGTCCCATGTTCTCCTTCATCTTCCAGGTAGTTCCTAACCTGGAACAGCTTGAGTTGCAGGCATACCTGAGAGGCAACTCAGGTGCAGATAACAGGGACAGAAGGATTTGAGGGAAGGAGGATAGGTGAGTGTGGGGGGCGTATACACAAAACGAAATCCAAAATTAATTGGTACTGTAGAAACCTTCTTACTGGATAGCATTCCAAAAGATATAATATTCAGTAGGAGTATGAGGGGATCGTCTGGTAAGAAGTGCCCTGGATAGAGTGGGATGAAGCCTAGCCCTAGAATATTTGGCTCTGTTTTATAACTCCCAGTACCAGACATTAGTTAGAACCTCCATTGAGCTATTAAATAAGAGGCTGGTGAGGTTCCCAGAACAAGACAGGCTTCTGTCAAAGTACTTGATTACCCACCTGAGGTAAAGGTAAGGCCCTATTGCTGAAGACACTACATGCTGCCAACACAGAACATCTGGCTAGAAAATTGAAGGTAGCCAGTTCCCATATGATTAGCTCATGTAGCCCTGGAAAACACTACATGAGCTCGTGGAAAAAATGGCCAATTACATTGTGAGTAAGCAGGGGACACTGCTATAAAAAAAATAACTAGCATTACAAGAAGTATATAACTGTGCAATAGCAGTACTCAGCCTAGGTGGGTAACCAATGGCTCTCTGTTTGGTTAAGAGATCATTTCAGTGGAAACGAACCCATAGCTAGAATTGGGACCTGTTGCAGTCAGACTTCCTAATTGGTGCAGAGAAAAAACCCAAACAAAAGCACCTTGTGGAGGAATGGGTTTATTTGGCTTACAGACTCAAGGGGAGACACCATCCTGGCAGGAAATATGATGGCATGAGCAGAAGGGTGGACATCAACTCTGCCACAGCACTGCAAACAGCGGCAGGAAGGTGTGCCAAACACTGGCAAGGGGAAGCTGGTTTATAATCCCCATAAACCCACCCCCAACAACACAGCTCTAGCGAGGTTCTAATTCCCAAACTGCCAACAGCTGGGGATGGAGCATTCAGAACACCTTCATTTGTTTGTGGGGGACACCTGGATCAAACCATGACAAGACCCAAGTGGCTAATTCTATTGAGACCAGGTTCAACTCCAAGGACAAGCTGCCATTTGTCTTTGACCAAAGAGAGGATAGACCCAATAAATTCTCTTAATTAACAATACTTATCCTATATGGCCTATGCTGATCTCACTCTCCATTGAAGAGTCTGTTTTACTTTTTCAAAAGCCAGCAAGAACCAGGAGATAAACTACCCCCTGCACATCAGCCAGAGCCCAGGTGAAACCATAGAGGATTTGACAAGAAAAGCAAGAGAGGGCTGGAGAGATGGCTCAAAGGTTAAGGCACTTGCCTCCAGTACCTAAGGCCCCAGGTTCAATTCCCCAGGTCCCACATAAGACAAACACACAAGGTGTTGACCCAGGCTCTCTTGCTCGCTCTCTTTCTCTCTCTTTCTCTCTCTCTGTATCTGTTTGAAATGAATAAATAAATAAATGAATAAATAAAAACAAAACAACAGTTTCATAATCTTTAAAAAAAAAGAAAGAAAAGCCAGAGAGCTACTTCTGTGGTGAGCCTGACAATCAGTGCCATGTTGAAGGAGACAGACTCTATAGATACTCAAATCATACCAAAGCAGAAATTGAGAACCTGCTGAGAGCTCAACCCTAAAATAGTTTTAAAATATACTCATCACTGCTCAGGGAATTTTGCAGAAGAGGGGGTGAAAATATTATAAAGTGTGTGGGAATATCCAGAGGCATTGCCCCCCCCACACAAAGACTAACCACTGCTCTCACAACTCTCAACCCACAACCCAGTGGTGAATACCAGCATTCCCACTGAGGAAGCCTCTCCGTGGAATGGGGGCATGGAGGAGGGAAACGTGGTACCAACATGTGATTTGTCTATACAAAGTTACTACTTAAAAAAAAAAAACTATAAAGACAAAAACAAGAAGAAAAATATCCTCTGATGATTAATGGAAGAGCAGTAATAGCAAAAGACACCACCACCAGTAAGAGAAAAAAAAGCAAAAAATAAATAAAACCAAAAACTCACCAGGCTTTCGAAGTCACCAGATGGTCCTGGAGTCCACGCCTGATTTAAATCAGAAGAAAAAGAAAAAACAATAAGATAGTTTGGTTACAATGATTTTCAAAAGAAAACACAGTTTTAATTCTATATCTTTACAAATACTGCTGACTGACCAAATAATTTTGGAAATCATTTTCTAGATGAAAATGTGTTTTTACTTAACAAGAATTTAATCAACTTCATATTGTCTCATTTGAATAGCAAAATAAGAAAGCGAAGTCTATCTGGCTCCTGAATCCAAATGACTACAAAATGATTTGGTCAATTATCTC
Organism: Zapus hudsonius; assembly: GCA_004024765.1. Classification (NCBI taxonomy): domain Eukaryota; kingdom Metazoa; phylum Chordata; class Mammalia; order Rodentia; family Dipodidae; genus Zapus; species Zapus hudsonius. Next base: position 10,140 of record PVHP010039729.1, on the reverse strand, counting down.
ATTCTTAGAAAGAGGGTGAAGATTATTAAATTAATTTAGTTCTCCATTATTTAGTACATAAACTTAATTTTCTTAAGTGTGAAATACATCAAGACTTCTCCTTAAAAACCTTTATCACTGAAGCCATTGCTCATTTTGGCAGTCAGTCCACGGAAGCCATACTAATAAAAATAAAAGGCTTTTAGTTTTCAAATGATATTTAAATGCAGCATCTATCATTTAATGGTGCTTGGAGTTTAAGTAAAAGGCAATATCTGGACAGGACCGATTCCCAGGAGAATGTCCAGTGTCTGCCTCGAAGGCAAAGGTTCTATCAAAGCTGACTTGTGCTATGGCAAAGCAAACACTGAGAGACCTTCTGTAAATATGACTGCCTGCCTCTGTGTTTGAGCAGTAATATTGGATTTCCAACCATTAATAATATAAAACTAAGGAGCTTATTTTTTTAAACATTTGATGGAAGCCTTTTTATGTTGCCTTGAAAATAAGGTTTGCCTGAATATTGAATCTATATTTTTGAAAGAGAATGGAGAACACATAAATGTGACAAGCACTTAACATTACTGAGCATGTGTTTTATGTGCATGTAAATATGTGTCTGTACTTTATAATCATGAAATGATTAATGAAATAAGGTTATTTCTATTAGTCCAGAAAAATGCCCCATGAAACCATACCGTTAATTGTTAATCAAAAGCCCCAGTAAATCAATTAAAATTCTTCAAAGCCAACTATCATTTGAGGAAATGATGGATCACTGCAACAAAGTAATGGATCTTGTATTACCCAAGAGTGTGCTGTGTTCTCTAGCTGTGTTTCAAAGACATAATGTAAATGATCTGCTCATAGGAGACCTAAGAATTTTAGGAAAATATACCTTATTGTCACATTTTAATTTATTTATTTTGTGAATTCTAATCATATAAGAAGCTTTATAAAGCTCACAGAAGTGTGTGTGTGCACACACACACATACACACCACCACCTCCACCACTCACAAGCACAAATACATATATGTGCATACACACACAAGAAACAGTCATGTAATCTCCTCCCAGATCAAGAACAAAATGGGGACTGACACAGAAGCCATGGCTCACTCTGCCATCGTACAGAGAGGCTTTGGTTTGCTCTCTCTGTGTCATGTTATGGACAGAAACCATGGCTTGCTTACTGTCACAGTGTGGCCAGGGGATATGCTTTGCTCTGTCTGTCACAGCACAGACAGACTCAGATATGCATGCAAGAATTTGTAGGAATGCTTTATTTATTCCACATTTATTCACCACCCATTACACGACACATTGACTCTGCAAATACAGGGAGGAACCACACTTATAAGGTATACTAAAAAATCACTGCACGTATCATAGATATCTTAATTTTTAAAGGTTCTCTGTTGTGTCTGTATTTTTATCGCCTTTATTATGAACTTTACATCCAATCACATACTGCACATATTTTCCTTTACCAATTTGTGAGATTCATCAGTCTTGTCCACAGCAATAAATTAATGATGATTAATCATGATTCTATCATAACTTCATTGGGTGAAGATTCCACCACTTACATCCTATTCAATATTGGAAGATATGTGGATTACTCTCAATTTTATTAATATGAGTTATTCTTTGATGAGCATGTTTGATTATATATCTCTGTTGGACATTCTTTAGACAAGACTATGTGCTTATGTTGTCGTTTAGCAAGGAAGGCACAGTGTGTGCGAGGGGCCACTGCTACAGACCACACAAAATGTCTTTATTCTGCTTAAAAGTAGCCACCAGTTTACAGTGTAATCCAAATTTAAATATCCTCAATTATTAGTATCTTTGGTCACTTACATATTTTCATTAGCATTTATTGATGTATTCATTGGAAGAGGCATTTCTGTATTTATTTGCACATTGTCCATGAATCATGTTTTTCTCATTGACTTCGAGAAGTATTCTAATATCTGGGAATTGAGTACATTGTTGGTTATGTGTCAGGCTCCACAACTTTACATTCAACTCACTTATAAGCCCTATATTGATCATTATTTCTTCACTGAATATATAATATTATTTAACCATTTTTTCTGTGTATTTTTGTTCTGCTTACTGCATAAAATGGTATGAATTCCTTTTTATTTTCTTCTAAAAATATATATTTTTAAGATTTTGTTTTCTTTCATATCTACTTGAAATATCTACTTGATATTTTTGTTGGCAGTATCATGAATCAAGGTTAATTTCATTATTTTTATTTGGATGAGTAAATTTCATTAAAAAGGCCATACATTCATTACTACAGTGAAATGCACTTTTGGCTCTGAACCAAATGTTCATGGAAGGCTTGGCTCTGTGTGCAGACCACAGTGCTTCACATTCACCCATTAGCCTGTTTCACACCACCTTGTGTCGTGTAGCTCTATAATAATTTCCTGCTTGATAAAGCAGTCTTTTATGAGTGGTGGTATCTCATCAGTGTTTTCCTTTGAAATTTCCTTAAACATGATATCAGCTAGTTTTTAGATAGTTATAGGTTACTTACATAAGCGTTTTAAGAAATGTACATTTATACTCTTGTCAACTTTTAACTTGGATTGTCCAGTTTTTATTTCTCATGTCTAAGTGTTCTTTATGTGTTATGATGATTAATTTCTTACTGGATATGTGATTTACCAGCATTTTTTTTGCTTTTGCATGAATAGCCTTTTCCCTATCAAGCCACTTAGTTTTCTTTGAAAATATAGGAGAATTTTCTATATAGAGGTTTTGTTGTGATCATTATACCCATTTATATGTGATATATTTTATGTCACAAGACAACATATTTATTTTCTATTTATAATTTATAAGTATATATGTAATTGCTGTTCTATTGTTTATTAAATGACATTCATGAAGTTAATATGCATACATGATTGTACATGAGTGTCTGCATGTATATATTAATATGTATTCACACAGGTTTGTATTTTTATTTGATATTGCAAACTCAGCAGAATAGGCAGTGCAGTACTGTATACAGTAGAGGACATGCTTCTCTTGATTTCAAAGAAACCATTACTGTAAATGAGATGTCTTCTGGAGGTGTTTGCTTCATGTTCTTTACAATGATGAGACCACTCTTCTACTTATTGAGGGTTAAATTGAAAAGTTCTCATTAGCATATATTTAAATAAGTGTATGACTTTAAAATTGTACTTTCTTTTTAAGAATAATTGTGCTTATGACTCATAAAAATCATTTTTAAAAAGAAAATTGCTCGGGCCTGCAACTCCCTGTTTCAGTCATTGGTTCTTTTCCACAAGGAGCTGCTGATCAAACAGATCCATCAGGTCCCCCAAACAAGACAGGCTTTTGTCAGAGCTCTTAAATACCCTTGCCAGGCAAAAGATAAGATCCTATTGCTAAAGAAACTACAGATTGTGATCCCACAACACTGAGAGACCCTGCTATATCCAGGATGGTAACCAGCTCCCAGATGGTGACATCTGTAATACTGGAAGGTGTTCCATGAGCTGCCAGGGGGAATTGGTCAATGATATTTGGAGAAAGCAGAGACCACTGGTATATTACTGAACACAATACTATATGGAAGAGACCAGCAAGTCAAGAAGTGCTCATCTGTGCAATGGGGACAGGGAGGAGGGAAATGGTGGTACCATCATAAGATTTGCTCATACGATGGATCTAATTATCAACAATAAAGACATTAAATTTAAAATACCTGCAGCTAAAAAATATAAAAAACTAATAACCTTTGCACATCTTTTAGTGTTCTTGGCATTTATAGGGATTTTTCATTTCTAACATTAGTTATCACCTTTTTTGGTCCATATGTTGTTTCACTCTCACTTTGGTTTTTTCAAAGAATTGAGTTTTTTTTTTTCTAGTTTTGGAGATTTGGGGAAGGCAACATGCTGAGAGAGTGAAATATTCCCCTAGACCCCCAATTTTGGCTCTGTTGTTCTTCTTTGTTGCACATTTGGTAAAATATAGAGTGCACTTTATGCCATTATTCTATTTGTTGGTACATATCAATTATATACTATTTCAATATTTTGGTTAAATGCATGTCTTCTCTGTAAATTGAAATAGGTGTTTCTATTGACTTTCTGCCTCTGTTACCCTTTTGTAAAGTACAGGCTTATTCTCACATTGACTTCATGTTTTTACTTGTCTTTAAATATTTTCAGGTTAATAATTCTTACTTTTCATTTCAAATATGCAATTTTAAATTTTTTCTACTTGAAGTATTATTTTCAGGTCAAATCGATTTTTTTTTGTAGAAACCACTTACTAATCATTCTTACAAATTATATTGCAGTAAGTTATTTTAGTTGGAAGAAAAAAATGCATGGACTGTAAACTCACAAGTAGAAACTATCAGCTTTTTCAGAGAGAATAAAGAATAAAGAAAGGTTTTAACTAAGTTGAATATCTATATCCTAACATATATAGTGCAGCAAGCAATATATTAAAAGGGATGCATTCTTTATACTGAGAGCTAAACTTCATGTGCAAATGGATATGACCAATTTTAAATTTAAATGTGTTGATGAATTTGAGAGCAGGATTGAAAATGGAAAAATTTGGTCATTGGCAATTTAGAGAAGAAAAACTATTAAACAAGAGAGTGAGAAAAGTTTGAGAGAGAATATTATAGCTCTTCTAGGTCAACAGGTTTTGAAGCCAACTGGTCACATATGTTTGGAGCTCAGAAGAAAGGTACAAGTTGAAGAAATAGTTTTAGGACTTCTACTTTTTGTTGTTGTTGTTGTTTTTTCGAAGTAGGGTCTCATTCTAGCCCAGGCTGACCTGGAATTCACTATGTAGTCTCAGGGTGGCCTTGAACTCACAGCAATCCTCCTACCTCTGCCTCCCGAGTGCTGGAATTAAAGGCGTGGGCCACCACACCTGGCCAGGACTTCTACTTTTAAGTGTAGACAAACTAGGTGGGGAGACAGAAACACTTAAAGGATCAGCTGCATTTTAGGAATAGACCTCAAAATTATAATGAAGAAAACTGTCTAGAAATTTAAGAAGCAAAGTGGAGAACAGCAAATAAGTGTTAGTAATGGCTTATGTCTTTCTGTGAGAACTTTGTGGCAAACAGAAAGGGACCCTATGACTTCTAAATAGGCAGTTTAGTAAAATACTAAGATTAGAGGCTTCTTACTGGCTTTGAATGTAAATGATAAGAAATAATAATGATAACAAACATATTTCAATTGTTATGAAGGTGTGATGGTTCAGTTTTGTTGTTGTCAACCTGATCATTTTAATTATCTAGGGAGTGTCTCTGATGTTCATAGGAAGGCAGCCCTGTCAGTAGGGGGCAGTGTGTAAAGCTCAAGGAAGCTAGAAATAAACATCCCTTCCTGAGAGGGCAGTTCAGAAAGAAAATTCCAGAGACTCAGGAAACCAACAAGTCTGGGATAGGGAATGCAAGACCCCTGCCCTAAGGCTATGTAAAGGGGAAGGAAATTTCTCTCTCAGACCCCTGCCTGTTTTGTTGGTGTGTGTACGGTTTTGGTACCTTTTCTTTTTTTCTGACTCTACTTGGACCTGTGAAAGGGAGCCAGCCTCTTTTATCATCATGGAACTTCCCCTGAATCTGTAGTTTCAATAAATCCTTTCCAACCATTAATGTGCCTGGTTTGGAGGTTCCACCCAGTCGTGTGTGTGTGACTACTACAGAAGGGACGTAAGGAGAGCAAAAGGCTCAAGTGCAGAGACAGAGTTGAGAACAGGGAGCTCTTAGAATAATCTTTATTAAAAATGTGCCATACTTAGAAAAGGCAACTCATGCATTCCCTTCACAAATAAATGCACAACACAAGTCCTTTTACATAATATCCTCTGGCTCCCCAGGTTGATGTGTGTCTCTAATGACTAAGTCTATAACTGAATCATCATGATGAGTTCAGGCTCTCCAAACAAGTTCAACAGAGTTAACAAGTATGCCTACCCTATTGCTTTATTCTAATATAATTCATCAGTGGAAATACAAATATAACAAGTCACACATATGTAATCCTATGCTTGGGAGACTGAGGCAGGAGGATTGTGAGTTGATGTGGGGCTAAGCTTCCAAAGTAAAAATCTTCCCATAGAGATGGACACTTGGAGATTTAAGCTCTGAAACCTAAACATACTTTTGTTCTGAATTATATCTGTGACCCTGTATTTTGGCTTAGAGCGATCATGTCTCCATCTTCCAGGTTTGTTTCATCACTACTAAAATGACTTTAGTGATCAGCTCCATTTCTCCCCACCACATGCTTAGTTCTATTTGATGGAACAATTTTAAATTTCTTACAATGCCTTGATTCTATGCCCATCATTTGCTAGGCAGTTCCATCTGCTGCATGTCTAACATTGCACCTTGGGGCCCATTAGAGCCCCAGTGGATATTCACTGGGCAGAGTCTCCCAAGCAACTGCTCTGAAACTGCCTGTGTTGTGTGGAAATCATAAGGAAAAGCCAGCTTGAGTATTCATGTGTTTTATACATTGAGTTAAGAACACATGATGGCAGGCAAATATCCCTTTTCTACCCATTTGAGAATGGAATGTTTTCATTTCTATAGACAATGAAAATGCAGGTGTTTGGAAGGAACATGGAGAAAAATCATTGAAGTTCTTGGTGTTCACAGCTAGCCCTGCAGATTGTATTGTACAAAGTGATTCATAAATACCTAAATGGGTTATAAACACTTTTCAATGACGTGGCATTTAAAGTGACTCACATACTAGGTAATCAAGCACAGAGATTATCCCCAAGGATAGTTCACATTTGCAATATTCACCCACTGTTTTCTTGAGTGATTCCTGATGAGATAATTTTTTATATCCTGTTTCAAGAATGGTAAACAGACTCAGTTCTATTTGTTGTGTTTTTCTCTTTGTTCATGGTAGATTTAAAAAAATACTGCAAAAATATTTCAGATCCATTCTGAAGCTGGAAAAAAATGTTCTTTGCTTCCACAATGTCCTTTCTTCTGCCGTGCCTCAGCCTAGGAATTGGGATATTCAGGATTGCAATCAGCTGAAGGAAGGAAGCAACTTTCTATTTCTCAGGCTTCAAATGGTGATGGCTAGTTGTTTACAAATGAAACATTTACTTGAGAAACTAGATTTTATTGTAATTACACACAATGAAATGTTATGACATATCTTTATTATTTGATCATTAGTTCTAACTCAGTATTTGCCAGACCCTACTCTAGTGTGCAAATTCACTCACCTTATACTCATGAAAATATTATGAGATGCATATTATTAAGACTAACTTTAACAGGAAGGATATTAAACAAAGTACAGAGTTGCTGAACAATCTCTTCATGGTCACACTAGCAGCAAGTGACAGTGCCAGGATATAAAACCAGCCTGTGGGCTTAGCCACTTCCTATGAAATACTCTACTGACAATGTTCACAAGGAGTACTTCACTATATGTCAGTGAAGGAAATATATCACAAAGACAGCACCAACAACACGATTACCATGAAGTTTGCATAGTGTGTTAATTCTTTCTGCTCCGGTGACCAATCGCTGACAAGAAGCAGTTTCATGTAGAACTGATTTATTTTGGCTCAGAGTTTGGGTGCATAGTGCATCATGACAGAGGAGGTATGGTGGTCAGAATATCTCAAAACTATTCTACAGAAGCATGAGACTGCTTGGTCACATCTTCACGGACCAGAAAGCAGAAATCAGAGAGATGGCAGGGCTGGACAATAAACCTCAAGGCTTGTCCCCCAGTGGCCCACTCCTCTCATTAGGTTTGAGCTCCTACAGCTTTCACAATCTCTTTCAGAAACACCACAAAATGAGATCCAGATTCTCAAACAATGAGCCTGAGGGTGATATTCTATATCCACATTATAAAACATGGTTTGGTTTTCTGGAGGGAACAAGTGTCCCTCTTATCAAAGATCAGTGTATTGAATAGGTTCAAGATTTCCCCTGGTTACCCAAACAGAAAATAAAACTCCCATAAAGTGAAGGGACAAATGTATCAAAAAGCTGACAGAGAATCATGCAGACTCCAGTCTATGTCAGCCAAAGTGGGTTTCTGATAGTGTTTCTCTGGCTCTCCTTGGAGAATTACTTTATCCATTAAACTTTTAATACAACAACTAAATAGAGAAGAGATCTCAGTATCCCTTTTTAATAAAACACAAACTGAATCAAAAATATTGATTTGCAGAAGATCATACAGTACTGATACCAAGACCATGTTTTCCACCCAGGAGGTTTTCCTCCTGTTATTCTGAGGTTTAAAAAGTAGGGGCCTTCTCTGAAGTCCTCCAATCAAATATTCCTTTAGACTTGGGAGTCTCTTCTTCTCTAGACTGGAGCAATTGCACCATTTACAATGCTGTATTTAATTATGAAATGACTAGATAAACTTTGTACTCTACTGTATGTGATGGTCATGAAAACAGTGACTTTCTTGATTTGATTCACATCAGAACAACCAATAGTGGTGGCTGACACTGAAAAGGTCACCTAAACTTTGGTTTGCTAAATCAAAGAAGTGAATGTAAATGCATGAGTGTGAAAACAAGAATATAATGTTTTTTTTTTTATTTGTGGGGCTCTGACTTTGTTGTGGTTTGTTCTCTAAAGATTCAAATGTTATAGGTTAATTTTTAACCCCAGTGAGGAGCTGAGATACTTAAGAGATTGGTCTAGTGAGGCATCTTTAGGCCCTATGGAAGACATTAAGACAGTTCTGTGGGATCTTTATTTATCTTAAATGAGTTTTGTAAGACTGTGTCTGACCCTTGGATAATTTCATAGTTTCCTATCTGGTGACATAGTCACAAACACTTGCACACACTACCACTTTGTTACATCAAGGTCATCTTTAGAACAAAATAAAGTTATCACCATGCCCTGCAACTCTGTAACTGTGAGCTAGTGAGCTTCTTTACTTGTAGTAGCTTATCTCCCTCAGGATTCAAGTTCATAATGAGAAGTAAGCTAATACACACCTTGTGCTGCACAGTTACTAAGTGTTCAACACACACAATTGAGCCATATTATAAACTGAATTTTATGTGAGAACTCTTGCAACTTTAATAAAAAATGGAAAAGCAGAACTGGAATATGACCTGTACATCAGAAATCAATAGATCTTGGGCTGGAGAAATGGCTCAGGGTTTAATGCATTGGCTCAAAAGCCCAACGATCCAGGTATGATTCCCCAGTGCCCATGTAAAGCCAGATACACTAAGTGGTACGTACATCTGGAGGTTGTTCCATTTGCTAGCAGCCCTATGTGCCCATCCTTTCTCTCTCTCTCCCTCCTTCCTTCCCTCCCTCTCTTTCTTTCTTCCTCTCTGTTTACAAATAAATAAACAAATGTAATATTTAAATTTCTATAACCAAGAAGCTAACTAAAGTTCAAGTAAAGAAATGGGTTGGGGGGGGCAGAGCAAGATGGTGGACGAGTAGCAGTGTCACCAGGACCCTCTCCATAAAGCACCCTATCCGCTGCACTTCTCTCTACGACCCCCCTCCCCCCACATACACAGGCAGACCCAATCCTTGGGCAAATTGACCTAGCTTGGTTCTGTGATACCTGGGAACCTCGCCAGAGGCCGGTTCAGACGGGTACCTGCCAGGAGGGCACAAGCAGCCTCAGCTAGTACCAGGGATCATGCGACACTGCCAGGATACAGATACAGCGAGAGAGCTGTGGCCCATCTAACCCTACCAACCGCAGGCAGAAAGCTGAGATCCTGGCAAGAGATGAGCCACCACAGTCATATCATGGAGGATCCATATGGAACCCTGCAGAGAATGACGGGATGAACAAGGGACCCACAGCCATAGCCATTCAATCAACAAAAGATAAACCAGTGTGACAGAAACCAACGAATCTCGACACAAAAACCCCTAAGCTCACATCACCATAGCAGCCTCAATACTCGCCCACCACGACTCAGGGAACTGAGCGGAAGAGGGGGCGGAAAGATTGTGAGAGCCATGGTGGGGGAGAATAGCAGAGACCTGGCAACCCTCAGTAACTACACACTTGAGACATGAGAGCCCGGCTGAAGAATGAGCTATCCATGTTCCCCTACTACAAAGACTGATACAGACGGCCCACGGAGGAGGATATCCAGCTGACTGGGG
>PVHP010039728.1:0-16180 GCA_004024765.1 Zapus hudsonius | reverse complement strand
TCTCCCCAGCCCCCATTAATACTTTTAAAAAGATGTATTTATTTATTTATTTGCATGTGTGTGCGTGCATACGCGTGCCTGCCAGTGCTTCTTGCCACTTCAAACAAAACACCATACACTTGTGTCACTTTTTGGGTCTAGTTTGAAGTGGATGGCTGGCTAACAGAACCTGGGCTGGCAGGCTTTGCAAGCAAGCACGTTTGAACATTGAGACATCTCCTAAGTGCCCCCTTCCATTGAGAAATGGAAATACCATTTGTTTACTATTCATTTATTATTTTAAAAGTTCATTTATTATTATTTTTAAAATGAGTTTATTCATTTTTCAAGCAGAGATACAGAGAGAGAGAAGAAAGAAAGAGAGAGAGAGAGAGAGAGAGAGAGAGAGAGAGAGAGAGAGAGAGAGAGAGAGAACACCAGAGCCACCACTTTGTGGGTCTGGCTTATGTGAGTCTTGGGGAATTGAACCCGGGGCCTTAGGCACTGGAGGCAAGTGCCTTAACCGCTGAGCCATCTCTCCAACCCTTTTTTGACTTTTTGAAGACAAGGTCTGATGAAGCCCAGGCTGGCCCTGAACTTGCTCCGCAGCTTAGGCTGGTTGGCATTTCTAATCTCTGCCTCCATCTCCTAAGTGCTACAACCACAGCTTCCTAGAAAGTTCAATTTGGGAGGAAAAGCTAATGTGTTGGGAATGGTAAAGTCAGGAGTCATGAAGTTTCCAGCCCAGCATGGTGACTCACACCTGTAAACCCAGCACCCAGAAGGCTGACGTGCCCAGCACCAAGGAGGCAGAGGTAGAAGGATCTCTGTGAATTCAAGGACAACCTGAGACTCCGTAGTGAATTCTAAGTCAGCCTAGGCTAAAGTGGGACCCTAGCTCAAAAAAAAAATAACAACAAGAAGTCCATTTGAGATTTGATTTCAGCTTTCTCACTTGACTACTTTGAACGTGCAGATAATTCTAGCAAAGAAAAAACAATGCAGACAGTAATTACTTCATGGAGTTGGGAGAGTTCTACAATGTCAAAAACCCCAGCTAGTGGGGCAGGGGCTCCTGGTGGCCAGATCAACAAGTATGTATGGTAAGGTAATAAGATGGTGGTAATAAGAATGGTTTAAAAAAAGGTTTATATAGAAAAGCGTCAGGGGCTGGAGAGATGGCTCAGTGGTCAAAGGCACTTGCCTACGAAGCCTGCTGGCCCTGGTGTGATTCCCCAGCACCCATGTAAAGCCAGATGCACAAAGTGGTGCATGTGTCTGGAGTTTGTTTGCAGTGCTAAGAAGCCCTGGTGCAGTTATTCATTCCCTCTCTCTCCCAAACCTGTCTCAACTAAATAAAATATATTTATTATTTTTAAATTTGTTTATGTTTTATGAATTTATTTTGAGAGAGAGGGGAGTGAACGGAAGCGCCAGGACATCCTGCTGCTCCGATCCTAGTGTCCAGATCCGTGAGCCACTTGGCGCATCTGGCTTGACATACATCCTGGGGAATCAAACTCGGTCAATCCGTCTTTGCAAGCAAGTGCCTTTAACCAGTGCGCTATCTCTCTAGCCCCAAATAATTTTTAAAACAAGAATAAAAAGCGTCGGATTGCTTTGTTTTGCGCTAGGGATTGAATGTAGGCTCTCCTTCGTGTCTATAAGCAGGCACTCTACCACTGGATGGTCTCTCCAGGAAATGTCAGAGACTTGCCGAGCGCAGCTGCAATCGTTGGACGATAGTGCCAACGGTTTCGGTGAACTGAGCTCAGTTCTTAGAGACCCTTGGGCTGGCATCCCGTAGGTAAGGGTGCCCCCGTGGTGGAGTTGAGAAACCAAAGCTCAGGAAAGCAAAGAACTCTACCGTGTGGTAGGTAAATTCCTCTTTAAATATATCACTTCCTTTTCTCCTCCGCAGCCTGTTATGGAGGTATCATTATCTCCATTTAAGGGTGAAGACTGAGTTGCGCACGGACTAAGGTGACACTGTTGGATGAACCTAGAAGACCAAGACATAAAAAAGGGAGTCCCCCTAGCTCAGAGATAAGTTCATGCTGATGGATACAGGATCAAAGGAATCGCTGAGGGGCAGTTACCAAATAGCTGATGTGTACACCAAGACAACATGTCTGGAAAGATAAGAAAGATTGGGGAACTATTCTAGATTCCAGGAGATTGAAGGGACATGGCAGGTGGACACAATGAATAGTCTGGGCTTTTCTTCCCCAACAGATGGCATTCTTAGGACAATGGGTGAAATCTTGATTAGATAATAGCTTTGTAGCAATGCTAATTTCCTGGACGTTACCTCTGCTAGAGAATGTCCATGTGGGAAATTTTCATTGCAACCTTTAGTAGAAAAGGGAAATGATATCTGTAAAGTGCTCACGGAAGGTTCTGGAAAAACAAATCAAACCAGAGACAGGGTAATGGCTAAAGCAAACGCGATAAGATGCGGACATTGGGAGGGAGGCAAATGAAAATGGCTTGTATTATGCTAATGACTTTTCTTGCAATATAGAATATTGCAAAATAAAATTAAGTTTTAAATAAAGTTTTTAAAAATATTTTATTTATTCATTTTCAAGCAGAGAGATACAGAGAGAGGGAGAGAGAGAGAAAGAAAGAGAGCACACCAGGGCCACCACCTTGTGGGTCTGGCTTATGTGGGTCCTGGGGAATTGAACCCAGGGCCTTAGGCACTGGAGGCAAGTGCCTTACCCGTTGAGCCATCTCTCCAACCCATAAATAAAGTTTTAAAGAATTTAAAAAAACAGCAAAAAGGAATTTTAATAAATATGCAGGGCAAGCTGGGCGTGGTGGCGCACACCTTTAATCCCAGCACTCGGGAGGCAGAGGTAGGAGGATCACCATGAGTTCAAGGCCACCCTGAGACTATATAGTGAATTCCAGGTCAGCCTGGGCTAGAGTGAGACCCTACCTCGAAAAAAAAAAAATGCAGGGCAATGAAAAAAAAAAACCAAGAGAAACTATTTTGTAGATAATTGGAAACACAGACTTGCAGGCAGAAAGAGTTTAAGGATTAAATGTGCTATAGAGGAGATGTTGAAAGTCATATCTGAAAATGGTAAAAATAATCAGGAGTGGGACGGGATGGCACACCTTAGAATTCCAACACTGAGGGGGCAAAGCGGGAGGCCAGCCTTGTTCATAGTGAGATCCCATTTCCCAAAACCAGAAACAAGAGCAACAAAGAGCCAGGCGCAGCGGCACTGGGCAGGAGGAGGAGCAGGAGTTCAGGGCCATCCTGGGCTACACTGTGAGGAGGCCAGCTTGGGCTCCATGAGAATTTAGCTCAAAAATGCCACAACAATAACAAAGTAATGGTGGGTGGATTCTTCTCTTTCATCTGTTACTTTAGAAAAACATTTTTCCCACTTGGAACATTATTATTATTATTATTATTATTATTATTATTATTATTATTATTATTATTATTATTATTATTGAGGTATGGTCTCTCTCTAGCCAAGGCTGACCTGGAACTCACTCTAGTTCCAGGCTGGCCTTGAACTCACAGCAATCTCCCGACCTCTGCCTCCTGAGTACTGGGATTAAAGGTGTGTACCGCCACAAATGGCCACTTGGAATTTAAAAAAAAACAAACAAATCCAGGTGTGCTGTTGTTAGAGCTTACTGACACCTGTTTTACCGTCAAAGTGACGAGGACGTTCTGGACAAATAGTTAAATAAATTAGTGTCCACAGTCTCCTGGGAGAAACAAGTTCCGTATGTTTGAATAAGGACTAGGAAGGAATCCCAGGAACTGGACAGATGAAAAAGGCATTTTTACAATTTATCAAGATTCTCGGATAGAGACCTCATTTTTAGAAAGAAGGAGTTTACGGCTGTGAAGATGGGGGTGCTCAGGAGATGCCATGTCTTTATCTGGGTCCCAAGGCAGGGTCTGAGCACACAGATAAGGGAGATAGCGCGGCAGATTTAAATTCCACCTTTCTTAGTAAGAAGGCCTATGTTGGAGGAAGAGTTTCCTGTGAAGGTCAGGTGGACCTTAATCAGTCTTCCCGCAGTGTCCCTGACCTAGTCACAAGGTGATGACTAAGTCGGACAGGAGCGGGACATGTCCCAGGATAGAAGAGATAGGCAGGTTCTTTTTTAATCTCTCTCTCTCTCTCTCTCTCTCTCTCTCTGCAGGATCTCATTATGTTAATTGAGGCTGGCCTTAAACTTGGAATCTTCCTACCTAAGCGTCCCCAGTGCTGGGACACATGGCAGGTACTGACTCGTGGGGCTTGTTGGATGGTTCAAGACAGGAGGGTGTAGAAGTTCGGGCGTGGAATAGACCAATGAGATAATCCCCCAAGACAGGGATATGTGGAAACATTTCCCCTTATGGAAACCGGGAAGATGAAGGAGAGGATCTATTCATTCCCTCTCATCCGAAAGAAGAGCAGAAATAAGAAAGATAACTCAGGCTCACTAGTGAACACAGAGAGGCCGGAGAGAGAGGAGGATGTCCAGGCTTGGAAGTTCAAGGAGAGGAAGAGGCACTTTCCTGGGGAGATGGCAGGGTCAGCGGCTGGAGGTGACCTGGAAAGGCTTGTCTCTGCTCTTCTCACCTCTTGCCTTTCCTGAAGTCACGTGGCCCCATCTGCATCGCTCACACATTCGTCCTTAACCATCTGTCTTCACCAGCCCAAGAAAGTCATGCCATGGTGCCCTCAAGTAAATCTCCAGAGGGCAAACACCTCTTTTCGTTGGTTTTGTGTTTTGAGACACGATCTCCATATCTAACTCTGGTTAGCCTGGACCTTGCTATGGAGGTCACCATGGACCTTGAACTTGGAGCTATCCTCCTGCCTCTGCCTCATGAGTGCTGGGATTATAGGCGTACATCACCATGCCTGGCAGAAACACCTAATTTTTTTTTTTTTGGTTTTTTCAAGGTAGGGTCTCACTCTAGCCCAGGCTGACCTGGAATTCATTATGTAGTCTCAGGGTGGCCTTGAACTCATGGTGATCCTCCTACCTCTGCCTCCCGAGTGCTGGGATTAAAGGCGTGCGCCACCAGGCCCAGCTCTAATTTTTTTTTTAATCAGAGAGAAAATATGTCAGATTACATAACTATTTCTGTAGCTACCAATAAGGAGATAGAAAATGTCCCCCCTGAGAAATGTGGAAGAAAGGTTTAAATTTATTTAAGTACATTCCAATAAATATTAAATATGAAAAGTATAAGAAAGCAAATGCCACCTTTTCTCTCTTCTTCCGGCGGAGGAAGAGTGGGGAACCTCTCTGCGGTGGATACTGTGGCACCTCCTGATGTTTGGTTTCCCTGGCGGATGGATGGAACAGTAGGTTGGTTGCCTTCATGGAATGGCTATTTGATTTTAAGGCATAGGCAATGAGCACCTGAAAGAAAACACGAGAAGTTGGACATTGTCATGAAGAAAATAAAACCAGGCATTCAAATTTAAGACTATGGTGACCCAGAAAATCATACAAGCATTCTGTAATTCTGTGTAGTCTGGTTACTTCTGTGCAAACCACTGCCCTCTTATCTTTACTTTGTAAAATATTTTATTCATTAGCAAGGAGAGGAGAGGAGAGGAGAGGAGAGGAGAGAGAGAGAGAGAGAGAGAGAGAGAGAGAGAGAGAGAGAGAGAGAGAGAACACTAGGGGCTTTTTCCACTGCAAACGAACTCCCAATGCATGCTCCATCTAGACGGCAGGGTGCCAGTCACCCTGATCACGTTTATTCTGTTCCATCCTGAACGCCTGGGTCTCAGCCACTACCAGTTAACCAGTCACAAGCACACACTGGGTTTTCTCCATTGCTCCAGATATGACCCATGTTTTCTAGGGCTCAAGAGATAGAAACTGTCACCAGTGAAAAGCAAATACTATGCTCCCAGCTCCCTTCCAAAGAGCCCCTGCGCTCCAACCGGCTTTTCAAATGCAGCTTTACAAAGGGAACATTGTAACCTTTCCCCACTCATTTCATCTGTCTGTCTGTCTGCCTGCCTATTTATCATCTATCTATCTATCTATCTATCTATCTATCTATCTATCTATCTATCTATCTATCTATCTATCTATCTATCATCTGTTTGTCTGTCTGTCTGTCGTCTGTCTGAATCTAGCATCTATGTATCTATGTATTTATGTATCTATCTATCATCTATTTAGTGTGTGTGCACACGCATGTGTGTGCATGTACCAGGGCCTCTTACTACTATAAAGGAACTCCAAACACTTGCTCCACTTTTTGTGTCTGGCTTACACGGGTGACTTGGAAGCTGAACCCAGGTTGGCAGGCTTTGTAAGCACTTTTAACTGCTAACCCATCTTCCAGGCCCTGCCAACTCTATCTTCCTTTGTGAGGCAGGGTCTCACTCTAGCTGACCTGGAAATCACTGGGTAGCCCAGACTGTCTGGAACTCACATCGATCCTCCTACCTCAGCCTACTGAGTGCTGAAATTAAAGGTGTGCACCACCACACCTGGTATGGTTGCCCTTCCTTAAAACAGTAACACTGAGTCAAAGGAAAGTGCCTAAAATTTTTGGTAGTGATAATCTCAGGCCAAAGCAAACTTCCTGGTAGTTAACACATTGGGCCAGCTAAGAACATAAGGGTAAATTCATAGAGTTTACTCTCTGGGTACATTCATGATAGATCCAAGGAGGCTGGGAGATGGCTGAATGGTTGGATGCACTTGGAAAGCCTGCTGCTCCAGCTTCTGTTACCCAGTTCTCATGTGGAACCAGACACAAAATATGGTGCATGTGTCTGGCTGACACTTGTATTGGCAACACACACACACACACACACACACACACACACACACACACACACACGAAGCTGTTTTCAAGGCCCTCTGCCAGGTGTGCACTTGACTCCATTCCTCCAGTCTTCTCACAAGACTTCCAGGACTAAGCCATTCCTGCCAGGAAACACAACACTATCCTGCCCCCAGATGGACTCAAGTGGAAACTGGTAATAAACACTGGTAACCTCCCAGAGGAGACACTGGAGAAGAACTAGGCAGGCCCATAGTTCTTGCACAAGAGGGCACACTTTTTTTTTTTTTAATTTTTGGCTTTTTGAGACTCACTATATAGCACGGACTGGCCTCAAGTTCCCAGCAATCCTTCTGCCCCCACTTCCCAAGAGCTGGGATTACAGGTGCAATGGCTGACTTTAAATGTGTGTGTAGGGTGTGTGTGTGTGTGTTTTATTTATTTATTTATTTTTTTGAGGCAGGGTCTCACTCTAGTCCAGGCTGACCTGGAACTCACTCTAGCTCCAGGCTGACCTTGAACTCATGGTGATCCTCCTACCTCAACCTCCTGAATGCTGGGATTAAAGGCATGTATCACCATACCCTGCTTCTCAAGTGTGTTTTTAATGTGCATATTTAGAGAGATAATATTATGCCAGTACCATAGCCTTTAAGGCAATTCTGCCTTTCTAGTCTGTGAGGGTAATACATGAAATACCTTTCTGGGGAAAAATTGTACTCAAATAGTCAAAAAATTGTCACTGTAAAACAATTCTGTGATAAAATTGCTGCAATTACACTATAAGAAAAATAAGATTGTCTCTACCTCATATATACCTCACAGGGAAGTGAATAAAACATATATCTATTAAAATTGTTTTGGAGGCAAATGAGATTCTCAAAAAAATATTTTTGGAGACGAGTGAGATTCTCACTGTATAGCTCAGGCTGGTGTTGAACTCGTGATCCTTTCAGCTCCACGTATGAGTGCTGGGATTAGAGATATGCGCCACCACAGCTCGTTAAATTTTAAATCACTATTTATTGAAACATGGCACTTTGCGCTCTTAGCTTATAACTGTACCTTGTTTTTTTCTCCTTGTATATTTTTGAGACAACGTGTCATGTAGCCCAGGCTGGTCCTGAACTCCTTTTCTTTCTTGTTTTTAAAAACTGTTTTGTGTGGTGCTGGGGATCAAATCCAGGGCCCTGGGCATGCTGGACAAGCACTCTACCACTGAGCCAGCCCTGGCCTTAAATTCCTGATCCTCCTGCCCCCTCTTCACTAGTGCATGGAATTCAGGCAGGAATGCCTCACCATGTCCAGTCTAATTTATAAATATCTCGGATAAACTGTCATTTTAAATTTAAAAAACTGGATAAAACAAGAAAAAAGCAATATTTTGGCAGCAAAGAATGGCTTAGAGGGAGGCATGTGTAGATCTAGAGAGATCAGTTAGAAGATAATTATGATTTATGCCTGTAGCACCTGTGGAGGGTAGTGGGACCTTCCAGAAGTGGGTCTTCAACATTCTTGTAACATCCGTTGATGTTGTCTATCAGTGACCTTTGCTTTCTCCCAATATCATTGGCCACTTTCCCCTGGCAGCTCATGTAACACCTTCCAGCACTACACAGGCTACCATCTGGGAGCTGGTTACCTTTCTGTATCCAGCAGGGTCTCTCGGTGTGTGATGATACTCTGTGGTATCTTCAGCAGTAGGGTCTTACCTTAGGCCTGGAGTGGGTATTCAAGAGCTTTGACATGAGCCTGAATTGTTTTGGGATCCTGTGGGTCTCTTCTACCAATAGCTCAGTGTGAGAAAGAAACAATGACTGAGACAGGGAGTTATAGACCAGAGCCACTTGTCTTGGGGTTAGGCTTCCTCCCAACCTTTTCGGGGCCCTTCTACCAGATAATGCCCCAAGCTTCCTTGGGAGCTTATTGTCTGAAAGTAAGGACTTTATAGTATCAATTCATTATTGGTTTAGTGTATGCGCCCCTTGCCCTCCCATTTCTTCCATCCTCCCCCACATTCCTTCCATCCCCTTTGTCAGTGTCTCAATTCACCTGTCAGGTTTGCTTAGTGTTCAAGCTAAACCTGGTTAGGAACTGTGGCTGAGGGAAAATACGCGGCATTTGACTCTGTTCTTGTGTGAGTTCGCTAAGTAAGATCGGCTCCAAGTCCGTCCACTTTTCTTTAAAATTCATTATGTCATTTTTCCTTTCAGCTGAGTAGAAGTCCATAGTGTACATGCACCACAACTTTCACAGGCATTCATCCAGTGATGGGCATTTGGGTTGATTCCCATTCTTTTTTTTTCAGGTAGAGATCATAGTTTAGTTCCTTTTGATTGTGTACATTTCCTTCGCAACATTCCCTCTCTTCGTTGCTGCCCTGGCAACAGTTAGGTCACTACCTCTCAAGAACACGTCATCTGACTGCACTGAGCTGGTGTGAACATGGGTCCCAAACCAGGACTTTGGAAAGGTAAAACAAGGAACAAGAGCTCACCTTTCCTCTCTTCCTTTGAAAGGGATCGAGAGTCACAGGGTCCAAAGAAACCCTGAGACCCGGAGCTCAACACCAACATGGAAACCAAACATGTTAGGAAGAAGCTTGGTAGCCAGCCACTCAGCCACGTCAAGGGGACTGTGTCACCTCCGGCCTCTTTGATTAGGAATGGCCCCACTCCACCGTCCTTCAAGGAAGATGTTGGGCTTATATTTAATTTCCTGGAGGTATAAAATCTACTAAAGGATCAGAACAATTAGCTTACCCACAAGAAATATTCCTGAATAATGACTTGGTTGCTGAGAATATTCAGCACATTATCGTTATGAGTGGGAAAATTCAGGCAATCAGAGAAAAGGCAATTCAACAATGGCAGCTACATTCACTGACAGCTTTCCGTAGGACACTTGTATGTACACACTTGCAGCCAAGACCCCTGATCATCAGAATAACTCATTTTGAACATTATAGTGCACAGAAGAGAGGGAAAGACACTTTCACGGAGGGCCAATGAAAAGCAGTGTGCAAAAGGTCCATGTGGCTCTGAAGTGGAAGGACTGGAGCCCAGGGCCTGTGGCCCTCGTGAACTTGACCCTGCTCTTTGATTGCAGGGGCCTCAGAGGTAGCTGCTTCCTCAGCACGTTCTGTTGGCTTGTCCTCCTCCTCCTCATGGTCTTGGGGATAGGGGTCCAGGTATTTCTGCATGCACTCCTGCATGGCTCAGAACTGGTCCATACAGTCTGATCCCTCGATTTCTTCTCTGCTAGAGTGGAAGCAGGCTGACTTGGACTGTTCCCCACAGGGGCCAGTTAATGACTCCATTAGGCAGGATCAATCCATGCTCCTTGAAGGGATAATTGGGGTCATCAGCTACCACTTGGCACTGCTGGGAGTTTCATGGTCTTCTTTGGTCACAAATATAATCGGACCCTTCCTTTCCTGTCGGCAGTAGGACATGGCTGCTCCCGATGGCCACGGTGGTGGACACTCCTCGATTCCCATTCTTAGCTATTATGAACTGAGCTGCTCTGAACAGGGTTGAGCAGATGTGTGTGCTGAAGTGAGGAGTCTTGAGGGTAGATGCCCAGTAGAGGGATAGCTGGGTCTGTTGGCAGCTGTATTTGCATCTTTTTAAAGGTAGTGGTTGAACAAGTTTGCATTCCCACCAGAAGTGAATGAGGGTTCCTAATTTTCCCTGAATCCTCACCAGCATCTATTGTTGGTAGATTTTTTAATGATTGCCATTCTGACTGGAGTGAGGTAGAATCTCATTGTTGTTTTGATTTGCATTTCCCTGATGATAAAGGATGATGAACACTTTCTTAAAAGAGAATTGGCCATTTGTGTTTCCTCCTCTGTGAATTCTCCGTTGAGATCAGTGCCCCATTTTGTGAGAGGTCTGTTTGATTTGTTTGGGCTCTTTGTAAGTTCTAGATATTAGTCCTCTATCTGTGTTATAGCTGGCAAAGGTTATCTCCCAGTCTGATGGTAGTCTATTGGCTCTGAGTGTGGTATGTTTGTCTGTACAGAGCTTTTTAGCTTGATGATATCCCATTGGTTAAGTGATTATTGTAGTTCCTGGGCTTGGAGGTTTGTTCAGGAAGTTTTTCCTTACTCCTGTCTTTTGGAGCATTCCCCCAATTCTTTTCAGAGCTTCAGGTCTTTTATTGAGGTCTTTGATCTATTTAGAGTTGATTTTTGTACATGGTAAGAGGAGTGGGTCTATTTTCATTTTTTACATGTATTTATCCAATCTGTCCAGCACCATTTGTTAAAGATGCTATCTTTTTGCCAGTGAAGATTGTTTTTTCTTTTCTTTCTCTTATCTCTTTCTTGTTCTTTTTTTCTTTTTTGTCCTTCCCCTCTCTCCCTCCCTTATCTCAAATTGTTTTGTGATGCTGGGTATCCACAGGCCTTCCTGAATGCTAGGCACCACTGAGCTCCACCTCCATCCCACCACCACAACAAGAAAACGTAAATGCTTTTGATTTCTTTCCTCACTGAGCAGATATCTGGTTGATAAGGCATCTTGACCAAGGTTGCAACAGACTTTGTTTCAAATGTTCACTTCACCAACCGAACAGAGGATTTTCTGCCAGATTTTTTTGGCTAATGAAACATAAGAGAAACAAACAAACAAACCCTAAGCCCCAAGAAAAGATGTGTGTGGTATTTTAGCACCACCATAGGGTACTAGAAGTATGTTCTAGAAGACTTCACAAAGGAATCTTAGTTCTTGAAAACGCAAGGTGCCTTGGTATTTGTATTGCAATATAGAATCTCAGGATTTATGTAGTCCTGAAAATTTACTCACAAAATACTTGTAAGTCAAAGTCATAAAATATTCTGTGTATTAATGAAAACGTTAAAATCAAAATCGTAGGGACATTTATTTTGTAATAAAATAGACAAAATCAAAATAAAATATAGCATTGTTTATACTTTGTACATTTTTGATTATACTGAAATTTGTGAATTTAACACTAGTTAAAATAAACATTAAATTACTAATATTTGAAAATGTCAAGTACGTGATTAAAATAAACTTTTTCCCATTAGGAAAAGAACTTCAAGTAAATGATGATACAGTAACTACTTCCAATTCAAAGCACTAGGTCCTGCTGGGAATGTAGCTCGCTGGTAGTGTGCTTGCCTAGAACACGAGTTCAGTACCAGGAACACTAAGTCTTCATCTTTTGTTTCTTAGTCCATTCAGGTACTTCCTTTTTTGTCTGAAACAGAAAAAGAAAACCAAATAAAATGCTTGCAAGGAGCAAAGACAGCTTCAGAGAGCTAGACATCCACACAAGGGCATTTGGTGTGAACTATACTAAAGCCCTGCTTTTGTCCTTCATAGAAAACAAGCTCCCACCTGGTAGCTGTGACAGAAGCCACACCGTGTTTTCTGGCTCAAAGCTTGTATGTCACATCATCTATGGAGGTGACTCTTCTAAGGTGAAACTATTTTTAAGGAGATTTGTAAGAAATTCAAGGATACTGCTTCCTTTTTAATTATCTCATTTATTTAGATGTATTCATTCACATAACTATTTATGAAAAATTACTATCTCCAAGTTAGTGCTTTTATTATCTGAATTATTAAGCATTTATCAGAGCACTCAGGTTTGTTTACTGAATTATTTGTTTATTTATTGGTTTTTTGGTGAGGTAGGGACTCGCTCTAGCCCAGGCTGACCTGGAATTCTCAGCCTGGCTTTGAACTCGCAGTGATTCTCCTACCTCCGCCTCCTGAGTGCTGGGATTGGAGTGCACCACCACACTGGCTGTTTATTTTTAATTTTTATTTTATTTATTTTATTTTTAAAACTTTTTATTGATAGCTTCCATAATTATGGACCATAAACTATTATTTTTCCCTTCCCACCCGCCCCCATATTTCCTCCCCCTCTCAATTAGTCTCTGTTTTGTTTTGGTGTCATCGTCTTTTCCTCCCATCATGTGTAGGTATTATCAGGCACTGTGAAGTCATGAATATCAAGGCCATTTTGTGTCTGGAAGTTTGTGTTGTAAACAGTCTTCCCCTTCTTTGGCTGTTTATTTTATTTTTTGAGACAGGGTCTCACTTTTGGAAGGCTTCAAACTTGTGGGCATATTCTTGCCTCAGCCTGATTGCTGGCACCGTAGGTGTGAGACATCACGCCTAGCTAACTTCTTGGGTTTAATCATCTCAGTGGAAGAAGAGGCTGTTCAGGTATCAAGAAAAAAGGAGGCGAGGTAAACTGTTACAGAATAAAGTAGTAATAATTTCTAAATCACAGATTCGATCACACATCCTATTCTAATCTGGCTGTGCTGGTGAACACCTTTAATCCCAGCACTTGAGAGGTAGAGGCAGGAGGATCAGGAGCTCAAGTCATCCTGGACTACATATGGAGGTCAAGGGCAGCTTTAGCTCCATGAGATTTTTGCCCCAACCCTTCTGTCTCCACCAAAATTCTACATCATATAATTTAGTATATTAAGGGCTGTAGAGATGGCTCAGAGGTTAAGGCGCTTGCCTGCAGTAACTAAAGATCCACGTTTAATTCCCCAGTACCCATGTAAAGCCAGATGCACAAAGTGGCCCATGTATCTGGAGTTTATCTGCAGGGGTGGAGGCTCTGGCATGCTCATTCCATCTGTCTCTCTTCTATCTCTCTCTGCTTGCAAATAAATAATTTAGTATACTAAGTAGACAGCTCACTCACTTGCTACTTATAGCTCCTGAAAATTACAAAGAACCATATTTCCAAATACATATGAATGTGGCAAACTGTTAAATGTGACTGTTTATGCTTTTAAAGTTTTCTTTTTTAATTAATTGTGTGTGCATGCACATGTGTGGGGGCTCTTGCCACTGCAAAGGCCAGGCACATACAAGGCTTTTGGTATCTGGCTTTATGTGGTGCTGAAAAGCTGAAGCCAGGTCAGTAGGCTTTGCATCAAGTACCCTTAACCATGGAGCCATCTCCCCAGCCCCATCCCCTTGATTCTGAAATGTGGGGATGGAACCCAGGACCTTTAAGAAAGTTCATCCCCACACTCTGCTTGGATCTTTTAGATTGTTTCATGTATCAAAATGAATGCATAAAATATTAGAAGTGACATCAACCCTGACCTAACCTCTTCCATAGACTTGACAGCATCAATTACCCCGCCCCCAACCCCCTCTATGTGCTACAGCACAGCCAGAGCTACACAACTCGAAAGAGCCAGGCCCTGCTTCCTCGCCTACCTCTTATCTGACACATCCATTCTGATTACGCTTAACTTTCACTGAAATATTCTTTTTTTTTTTCGAGGTAGGGTCTTGCTCTAGTCCAGTCTGACCTGGAATTCACTATGTAGTCTCAGGGTGGCCTTGAACTCATGGCAATCCTCCTACCTCTGCCTCCCGAGTGCTGGGATTAGAAGCGTGTGCCACCACGCCCGGCATTGAAATAATCTTTTCTTAAATATTCTATTTATTTATTTGCAAGCAGAGAGGTACAGACACACACACACACACACACACACACACACACACACACACACACACACACAGTATGGGTGCCCCTGGGCCTCCAGCCACTGCAAACAAACTCCAGATGCAAGCATCACTTGGAAGCAAGTACTTTAATTGATGAACCATCTCTTCAGCCCCTGAAATATTAAATATTATTTTAATTCTTTTCTTTCATGAGACAGGGTCTTGAACTCATGGCAATCCTCTTGCCTTAACTTAATTTCAGCCGAGTGCTGAAATTTCAGGCATGTACCTGCACCATCACCCCTGGCTTCTCTCTTCTTGTTTGTTTGTTTATTTATTTATTTATTTACTTACTTACTTATTTGAGAGAGAGAGATAAAGAGTCAGACAGAGAGAATGGGTGTGCCAGGGCCTCCAGCCACTGTAAATAAACTTCAGACACATGTGCCACTTTGTCCATCTGGCTTTATGTGGGTCCTGGGGAATCAAACTCAGGTCCTTCTGCTTTGCAGGTAAACACTTTAACCACTAAGCCATGTCTCCACCCCCAACTCCTTTTTTTTAAAAAAAATTATTTTTTTAGATACAGGTACTTTCTTTTCTAGCATCTAGAGTGTCTAGACTCTCCCATTATCCACATCCTTCCCCACTATGGGACATCCCGTACCTCTGCTGAACTGTACTGAAACAGGATCACTCAAGGTCAGTAGCTTACATTACAGATCATTCATGGTGTCATCAATTCTATGGCTTTGGACAAGTATTGAAAAATACACATTTATCATGAAATTCTCATGCAGAAGTTTCATTATTTCATATTCTATCACAGGAACAAATGAAACATTAGTGAACGTCATGCACTTACTAGCAGAGCGGCTTTCCATCACAATCCAGCGTCACCTGGTGGACTGCCACTCAAACCCCCTGAGAGCTGGTTCTAGTATTGACACTGTAACCCCAGCACCCCAGAGCTCCAGCAGGAGGACCCCTGAAAACTTGAGGCTGTCTTGGGCTACATAGTGGGTTTGAAGACAGTCTGGGCTACAAAATGAGACCCTATCTTTAAAAAGCAAACCAACAGTGACTGGAGAGATGGCTCAGTGGTTAAAGGAGCTTGCTTGCAAAGCCTGATGGGCCAGGTTCAATTCCCTAGTGCCCATGTAAAGCCAGATGCATTAAGTGGAGCATGCGTTTTTTTAGTTTGCAGTGGCAAGAGGCCCTGGTGTCTCTTTCTCTCTGCTTGCAAATACATAAATGAAAAATGTTTTTTTTTTTCTTTCTTTTGGTTGAAAAAGCAAACCATAAAACCCTATCTCCCAGTCTGTCTTCAATTTTCTAAGATGCTGGATGACAGGATCCAGAGAAGTCCCTCTGCTCACAAAGCCCGAGTACAGCTATGCTCTGAGCCTCGAGTGTCACCTTTTTAGAGGGGTTACCTTCTTGTAGAGAAGCCCCTCTGCACATAGAGCCCAAGCACAAGTTACTCATCCTGATGTCCCAGTGTCACCTCTTTAGAGGGTCCCTTCTCGTGCCTCATCTCCCTTGGGTATTTTATTTTTCTCCATAGAACCTGCCATGTTTTCACATTCTCCAGTTTTTCATTATGTGCATTTGTGCGCGTGGCTGTGTGTGGAGGCCAGAGTGGCTGGCCAGTGAGCGCCATGGACCCTGCTGTCTCTGCCTCTCCAGCACACCAGCACACCTGTCCATCCCCACCCCAAGGCCCTGTCGTATACTACCTGCTTGTTTCCAGACAGCATCTCACGATATAGCTTGGACTGGCCTGAAACTGAAGTCATGGGGCACCATACCATGTCCTGCTCTTCAGAAAAGCTCTGCATTTTAGGCAGCGATGTTTCTTTTTCTTTTATTTTTCCTTCTCCTTCATTCATTGTCTTCTTTCTTTCTTCTTCCTCCTCCTGTTTTGTTGTTTTTTTTTTTTTTTTTT
>PVHP010039727.1:0-16165 GCA_004024765.1 Zapus hudsonius | reverse complement strand
TTCCTGTCTCAATGGCCTATCCTGTGTTGATTGAATGACTGTGGTTATAGGTCCCTTGTTCATCATTCATTGTCTGCTGAGTTCCCTATGGATCCTCCCTGATATGACTGTGGTGGCTCCTCTCTTGTCAGGATCTCATCCATCGGCCTAAGGTTGGTTGGTAAGGTTAGATGGGCCACACCTCTCTCGTTGTATCCTTAATGAAGCCACTCGGAGTTGTGAATTCCGAAAGCAAGCAGAAGCACACCCGGAGCCCAGCTTCACCGAACGACAGTGAGGTTTTTAAGATTGCATTTTACTCAAGATTTTCCGAGTGTGTGTGTGTGTGTGTGTGTGTGTGTGTGTGTGTGTGTGTGTGTGTAAGAGAGATGGAGAAAGAGAAAGAGAGAGAGAACATGTTGGCTGTAAATTATGCAGCAAACATTTTTAATTCTTCCCCACAGTAACTGGTCCATTTCTAAGAGTTGAATCGCCCAGTTTGGGGGACTACTTGTTTCAAATAAAGTAGTAATAACAAACTTTGCACTTTGGTTTTTCTGCTGAGTAGAGAGTTGGTATAAGTCTCTGGTTGTGTAATACCACCAAACTCATTGCCCACCCTGGCTCTAAGACCAGTCTCCTCTTCCTCCAGCTCCTGGCAGAGCACCTGGACAGCACGGTCAGCCTGGACGGGGATGCGGCAAAAGGCTCTAGCCTCCTGCATTCTACCATGCATCACAGCACACAGTTAGGAAGGCTTCTGACTGGATCTAACTCAGAATTCTACCTCGTCTCACCTCCTCGGTGCCTGCAAAATGTCAGCCCCTAGCTTGCATGCTCAACCTTTGAACCACTGCCTAGTGCTTTCCTACCAACTTCAGTGCCTCAGTTTCTTCATCCATACCAGGAGATTGCAGTAGCAGCATCCATCATTGTTCTGAGAAGCCACTGGCCCTTGGGGAGCTCGGGAACGTGTTAGGATGACTGGTCTTTCTGGCTGCTCTCCTGACTTTTCCAGAGCTCAACCCCTGTTTCTAAGCTTCCCAGAACCCACTGAGCATCCTGATTCTGGGCCTCTTCCCTGGTTCCAGCCCCTTGAAGCTTGTCAGGAGCATTTGGCCATTGGCTTCAGAGCCTGACCTCCTTCCAAACGAAGTGCCACCCTTCCTTATCACACTCCCTCAGACCTCCACCCTGAGGTCATGATCAGCTGGTCCACATGGCTCCAACACTAACACTATTCAAAGCTTAGTCTTGAAAAGCTATCTTTACAATGTGGCTTAGAGGATGCTGGCCATGGTCTGCTGGATAACCTTGTAAAACACTAGAACCCTCCTAGTCCTCCCCTCCAGGGCCTGTTCTTCAGCTCTTGGCTGGGTGTGGACCTGAAGACACATATCTCTTGCCCTGAGTCACACAGGATGTCAATCACAGAGCCAGGAATGGGAGCCAGCTCTCTACTTTCCCATGGTTATGTTCTACCCACTCAACTATAATGCCAAAAAAAAAAGACACCACAGACATTTCATCAACCTGTCTCTTCTGTCAAATTGCGTTATTCTCAAATTCTGTAAGCCTTATGTAAACACTATCGCTTCACACATGGGGTTCCATAAGTACA
Organism: Zapus hudsonius; assembly: GCA_004024765.1. Lineage (NCBI taxonomy): Eukaryota > Metazoa > Chordata > Mammalia > Rodentia > Dipodidae > Zapus > Zapus hudsonius. Next base: position 14,565 of record PVHP010039727.1, on the reverse strand, counting down.
TTTGCTGTGTGTTTCTCACCCAGCAGGTTTTCTATGGATGGTATATAAAAAGTGCCAGGATTTCATACTTACAAAAAACACTTAAAGGGCAGCCGTCCAGCAGCATTAAATTAGCTTGTGCCCTGAGGTGCAGGCATGAGTTTCTCGCAGGACAGTCGAGGTGGCATTTGTTTGGCACCCCTCAGCCTTGTGGCAACACTCACCTCTATTATTTCATTCTTTTACACTTCCTTGCTACATTTTGCTTCTTTTCCTCCTTTGTTTCCTTTCATTCTTTTCTCTCACTCTGTCACTCATTCATCAGAGCATATGCACTCTTTCTCCTCACCAGCCTCACCTCTGCATCTTGCCTTTCTTTTAACTCTCCTGCAAGTTCATGACTTGACTTGAAATTATTATGTCTGAGGAAAGAATATCTTTTTTAAACTTCCCTACAAACATCCAAGTTCCTTCCATCAAAGTGGTACTCCTTTCTATCAGCTGGGTATTAATAAGGTGCTGAATTTTTATTGGATTCTATGTTACTGAGCAATGGCGTTTCCTTTGACTAGTTACCACCTAAGAGTCATTAAATTAGCTTTCACTATAATATAATGCAAGCATTAAGTTGATTGTTAAATAATTTAAAGCAGGCTCACTAAGGTATATTGTCTGAGTGTAAAACGCTGTAACAAAGAATGAAGATGCTTCAGAATTCAGTGGCCAACCAATATTATAGCACACACACATACACATATATATATACATATATATGGTTCATTAAGGCATTATGCTAAAAAAATCTTTGCAGCCTCAAATCTCTATGTAATATATCTAACCCAAGTTCCCACCTTAATCTTCCAGAAACCCACCTTGGATCCTCCAGGAAATACCCTGTGACTCACTGTACACTAGCTGACTCTTCCCTGAGCATCAGAGTCACCTGGAGGGCTGATGTAAACAGACAGCCGAGCTCACCAGGGTCTCAGGTTGCAGGCCTGGGCCTGATCTTTCCACATAAGAACCAGCTCCCATGTGAGGCCAAAGCAGCTGCTCCAGAGACCACACTTTGGGAAAGCCAGACTCGGGTTGATTTTCAAGGCTTCTCTGTGAAGAGCATGCCCTCCTCTCCTTCTGCAAGTGAATACCCACGAATCTTCCAACATAAGAACCTACCAACTCAGCTAAAATTCTTTGGGATTCCCACCTATTTGGAAATGGCTTCTGCTGCCTGAAATATATGTCTATCCTTGCAAGACTTCCAGGAAACCCTTTGGAGGCCCATAGTTCTCCAGGATTTCTCTCATCCCTGGTTTAAGTAGCATTGGTGTTTCTTTGCAACTTCTTCGTCCATGGTATAAACTACGTTGAACTGCTAGTTATCTGTAAATGTGAACAATTCCCCTTCAATGTCTCCATCTAGGTTGATAGAAGAAAACCAAAACTAATTGCTTTTTAAATTTATTTTTGATGTCATTTTTAATAACCACGAGAATGACTGCCCTGGTAATCTGGATCGGGTGAACAGTCCTTCAAGAAGAGTCCAATGGGCTATGCTGTGGGTGACTCCACACGTGTTCTGCCACGAGCTAAGAGAAAATTTGTTACTGACACATCCTTAGGAATATGGAATATGTGCCTTTCCTCTAGTGCTTGTTGAATGGAGCACCCATTTCCAGATGCCACACACAAGTCAGTCATGCTGTGTTCTACTTGCTAAGGCACTGCAGCTTCAGCTGTGCTTTGTGCAGAACGACAGAGGTGGATTTAGCAAAAAGATACATCCTGAAGGCTCATCACTCATGTCATGGAGTAACCCCCTTCTACATCTCAATGTATTGCTCTAATATTAACTTTATGTGGTCATCTCTTGCACATTTTGCAAAAGTAAAATATTTTTATGAACTTTTTTCTTAAAAACAGCCTGCGAAACTACATAAAAATTATATCCCATGTGACTGGGTTCTGGCCCTAAAGTTGGTCCCATGTTTCGAGGTCTGAAATAAGTTATGCAAGCAAATCAGAAACAGAGTTATAGCCTGAGAAATAAATGATCACCCTTAACCCAGTTCTTTGCCTGTCTTTAATCCAAGAAATATAGCTCCAGAACTATTTAATCTAATGAAGACACACGCTTTACTATTTGAAAATTGGCAGCCATCTCAAATGGACACCATGAATTTGTATTCTCATTGATTTTATGTGATTCATAATATAAATAATATTTCTTGAAATATAGGCAATTACGATTTTAACAGCAGTTACATTTGTAAATCAATGTAGATTTGCAGTTGTTTGAGATAAGGTCTTATATTTATTTTAACAATCAGTAAAACTCTGATCTATGAGAAACATTTGGACAATTCTGTTTCTTTGAAGGAAGAACTGGAGGAAAAGGCTAAGCCAGTCCATTTCATTTTTTCTTAAGAAGGGTATGTGAAAGAGAGGTGTTTCAATACAGTGAGAGCATATCATTCAACTATAGTGGTTTGAATGTGAAATGCCCCCCATAGGATCATGCGTTTGTGATTAAGCCTCATATCAACCCTCACCTACTATAGAGCCTTGCTGACAGAGCTATGTCACCAGGGGCAGGCTTTCAGGTTTATTTGTCCAGCCCTACTGGGTGTTCACTACCTAGCTCATTCTTGCTGCTACCTCTCAGCTGCTATGACAAGATCTAATGCCCAGCTTCTGCACTGCTATGCTTACCACGACATGAAAAAAAACTGCCCCTCAAAACTGTAAGCCCAGGACTGGAGAGATGGCTCATGAGTTCAGACACTTGCCTGCAAAGCCTAACAACCTGGGATCAATTCCCCAGTACTCATGTAAAGCCAGATGCATAAAGCAGCACACGCATATGTAGTTTATTTGCAGTGGCTGGAGGCTGTGTCGCACCCATTCTCTCTCTCTCTCTCTCTCTCTCTCTCTCTCTCTCTCTCTCTCTCTCTCTCTCTCTCTCACACACACACACACACACACACACACACACACACCTCTGTTTGCAAATAAATAAATATTTTTTAAAAAACTGTAAGCACAAATAAGCCCTTTCCTTCTAGATGTGGCTTTTGGTCAGGTGTTTTATCCCAGCAATAAGCAGGTAAGAGCTACACCAACTCCTGTGCCATCTCAAAAGACATTAGAAAGAGGTCTTAGAAAGCCCTTCAAGGCACACACTAAGCCAAACCTGACCTTTGGGTGTATGAGATAAGACTGTGACTTACAGATACTGGAATATGTACTTACACAAATTTGTTTCAAAAATGAACAGTAGTGTTTCAGAGCAATTCATCGTTAACAATTCGTCATCACCATGAGCTTCTGGCACTTGACCAGTTCTTACAGAGCCATGCTTTAAAACAAATGGCCATTAAAATCTCACAGTGTCACAAGAGAAAAATTTTAGTATGATTCATGCTTAATACAAAATTTGCTTAAATTACTATATTCATTGAGAGAATTTCCAAACTTCCTCTCATAAACAAAGTCATTTTTATAACTAGTAAATCATAATTTGAATTTCTCTTTACTTTCATCAGATGCATTTTTGTTTTTCCATGTATAAGATCTTAATTGTTCTTGGAAGAAAATTTTTTACAAAGATTCTCATTCTAACCCTCATTTCACGACAATGTGATAGAAATACATTATTTGGCATATTAAAAATAGTTATATTTTTGTGTGTGCATATATGTGTGCCCATGTAGAGGGTATGTGTGTTTTGTGTGTGTGTGTGTGTGTGTGTGTGTGTGTGTGTGTGTGTGTGAAACCAGAGGCCAGAAAACAAATAAACTTGCAGGTCATTCTTCTCAATAGCCATCCACTTTCTTTTTTTTGATACAGGGCTAGGAACTTGCCTAGTAGACTAGACTGGCTAAATAGGGGCCCCAAGGGATCTGCCCATCTCTGCCTTCCCAGCACTCACATGACAAGCACATATCATCACACACAGCTTTTAAAAACAATTATTTTATTTATTTGTGTTTGTGTGTGCATACACGTATTCATGTGTGTCTATGTTTATGTGTGTGCGAGTGCAGGTGCCCACAAGCCACAAGTAAGTGTGTGGAGCTCAGAGGACAACGTTCAAGTTGGCCATTGCCTTTCCACCTCATTGGAGGCAAGGCTTTTCTCTCTCTGCATCTTGCTCTGCTGCTTTTCCTTACTGCTCCCCACTTGGTTCCAGGAAATTCTGTTTCCGACTTTCATCATGCCCTAAGTGTACTGAGATTGCAAAAGCCTTCCCCAGCTTCCTGCTTTTTATGTGGATCTGGGGATCCAATGTTGGTGCTTGTGACAAGGGCTTTATCCACTAAGCCATCTCCTCAGCCTCATACCAGCATTTTTACATGGTCATGGAGCTCAGACTCAAATCCTCATTTTTGCAAGGCAGGCACTTTACCAAATGAGCTATCTCTCCAGCCTGTTTATGTTTTTTTTTAACATCTTTATTGTCCCTAATTAGATTCATTGTATGAACAAATCTTGTGGTGGTACCTCCATTTCCCTTCTCCCTACCTCCAACGCACTGGGGGCCCTCCTCGGTGGGCAAACTGGATCTGTCCATGGGGTAGGGGGTTATGAACTGCACCAGAGGTAGCCAGTTTATTTTTTCTCCTTTCTTGTTGCTGTGGGGGGGCAATGACAATGGATATTCTCCCCCACAGTGGCTCTTACATTCTTTCTGCCCCCTCTTCACCTCAGTTCCCTGAGTCATGGTGGGTGAGTTTTAAGTCTGCTTTATTGTTGAGATCTTGAGTGTCTCTGGACTTCTGCTTTGGGTTGTGTTGGTTAGCATTGTTGACTTTCTCCATTGACCTTTCATGGGTTATCTGACTTGCTGTGGTGATAGGTCTCTTGTTTATCTTGCCACTTTCTCATAGGTTTCATTGGGGCCCTATATGCTAGGCCAGGGGTGGTTCATCTCCTGCCAGGATGTCAGCAATCATCCCATGTCCTGTTGGTAGAATTGAGTTGTTCACAGCTCTCACTGCCTTCTAAAAATACAAACATAGTCTCCATTGGAGAGTGAGATCAGTATAAGTTAAATGAGACAAACATCATTAATTTGGTAAGATTCTAATGGGTATAGCCTCTCTGTAGGTCTCTGGTATTGGGAATTTCCCCTTGGAGCCCAAATTCTTTGTCCCCATAAGATTTTGCCATGGATCCCAGTTCCAGTTAAGGGTTCTCTACCACTGAAGAGATCTCTTAGCCAATCAATAATCCACTGATTATCCTCCTAGGTTTAGCGCCACTGTTACACAGATGAGCACTTCTTGACTTGCTGGTCTCTTACTTCCATATAGCAGAGAGTTCAGCACTTTCGTGACATCAGTCTATATTATATGTCAGTGGCCTTCACTTTCTTCAAATATCATTGACCATTTTCCCCTGGCAGCTCATTTAGTGCCTACCAGCACTACACATGCTACCATCTGGGAGCTTTTACCATTCTGGATCTAGCAGGGTCTCTCAGTGTTATGTGACGACACCTTGTGGTTTCTTCAGCAATAGGGTCCTACCTTTGTCTTGGTGGGTGTTCAAGAGCTTTGACAAAAGCCTGTCTTGTTTTGGGGACCTTGTGTGTCTATTCGATTAACAATTCAGTGTGGGACAGGGAGTTGCAGGCCTGAACTATTTTTCTTGGGCTTAGGCTTCCTCCCTTTCTATTCATGGCCCCTCTTACCAGGTGGTGTCCACAGCTTCCTCAAGAGCTTACTGTATGAAAGTAAGGATTCTATGGTATCAATTCATTATTGGTTTAGTTTATTGTATAAGTCTCCCCAACCCCCCATTCCTCCATTCCCCCCCATTACCTATCTATTCATCTATCAGGTTTGCTTAGAGTTTAAGCTTAAACTGGTTAGGAAACACACATGAGGGAGAATATGCAGCATGTGTCTCTCTGTCCTTGTGTGAGTTGGCTAAGTATAATCTCCTCCAAGTCCAACCACTTTTCTTTAAATTTCATTATGTCATTTTTCCTTTCAGCTTTGTAGAATTCCATAGTGTTGTCCAGTTGGGTTGATTCCAATTCTTAACTATTATGAATTGAGCTGCTATAAACATGGTTGAGCAGATGTGTCTGTGCTGAGGTACGAAATCTTGAGGATAGATGCCCAGTAGAGGGATAGCTGGGTCTGCTGGTAGCTCTATATCCATCCTGTTCAGGAGCCTCCACACTGCTTTCCATAGTGGTTGGATAAGTTTGCATTTCAGCCAGCAGTGAATGAGGGTTCCTTTTTCCCCACATCCTCACCAGTGTCTCTTGTTGGTGGATTTTTTTTTTAATGATCGCCATTCTGACTGGAGTAAGATAGAATCTCATTGTTGTTTTGATTTGCATTTCCCTGATGATTGAGGATGATGAAGACTTTCTTATATAAGAATTGACCATTTGTGTTTCCTCTCTCAAATAAATAAAATATTTTAAAAATATATATTTTAAAACTTCTCTTCAGGGCTGGAAAATGGCTCAGTGTGTAATGTGCTTACTGTGCAAGTTTTCGAATCCCCAGCACCCACATAAAATGCTGAGCATCCTACTGTTCAACTATGATGTAGTACTCAGGGAGGTAGAGACAGGGAATCCCTAGAACTCACTGACTAGCTAGTCTAGACAAATTGGCAAGCTCTAGTTTTAGCTCATGGTCCTTTCTTAAGGAATGAGGTGACCAATGACAGAGAAAGACTCCAATGCAGTCCTCAAGTCTCCATGTAAACGTATACGCAGGTACATACATGCACATGCAAAATAAATTACTTTCAATGGCAGGTAACCTCTAGTTGTATAGATGTACTTTTCTTTTTTGTTTGTTTTTTTAACTGTGAACTTTAATATATGAACATATCTCAAATCACTCATGTTTCCATCGGGTTCTTGTGTTCCCTCTCCACCCATTCTTCCCAGGGCCTTCCTTAGTGAAGTAATCACTGTGGAGTCATGAATACACATATAGTCAGGTGGTTTTTTGGGGGGAGGGAACAATGCTTCAGAATACAACTTTCCCCCACCCTGTGGCCCTTAGAGTCTGTCTGTTTCCTCTTCGGCCATGCTCTCTGAGCCTTGAAGGGTATGTCACAAGTCTCCTTTTGTGTTGATCTCTTAGCAGACTCTGACTTTTTGCTTTGATGAGTTTTGAGTCTACTCATTTGAGAGCAGCACTCATAATTAATCAGCTACTTCCCTGGCAGAGGTGACAGAGGTGGCTTGTCTAGTGCTTGGCAGCTGATTTTAATTCTTGTGTCATATTGATGAGTGTTGGGTCTCCGTGGTATTCTCTGCCCTCTGTAAAGAGCAGATTCTCTAGCCAATAGTGAGAGCAACAAAGATCAAAGAGGGTAAACATAGACGTTTAGAAGACCTCTGACAGACGTAGCCTCCTCTTTTAGGCCAAGAACAGAGTTAGGTTGTATGACCTTTGAAGCCACAGATTTATGACTTGGTTCTCAGTACCAGGCATGAATTCCTTCCCATTGAACATGTCTCATGTCAAATCACAGAGCAACTGATTACCCATAACTTATGTGTCACTATTGCTCTCGTGTGTGCACATCTTGCCTGGCTGGTTGATTTGTAGCTTGCAGAATCCACTGCTTGTTGATGCTGTCTGTGACATTTTCCGCCAACAGCAGCTCAAATAATGCTTTCCAGCATGGTGAGCTAGCCAACAGGGTGCTGGCTTCGAACTCAGCTCCTGTAAAGTTCCTGTTCCCACAGCCTGTCTTATCAGCAAGAAGGTCTTCTCATTTAGATCTGGTGGGTAACCAGGTGTTTTGGCAGTGGCCTGCATTGTTTTGGGAGCTCCAGGGGCCTCCCTGACCAACAGCTCAATGAAGGGTAGTAACCCAATTCTGACACTGGGATTTACCAGTAACAGCCTATGGTTTCAAGGTAAGGCTTTTTCCACACCTGCAGGGTGTCTCTGCCCAAACTGTACCCCATTCCTCTTAAAGAGAGTTATATCTTTTAATTAGCTAACCAAAAGGGAGGTTTCTACGGTCTTGATTCATGCCATCATTGGGTATGAGTATCTCTCCCTTTCCCATATTCCTTCCCTCCCTTATTCCAGGCCCACCAGAAGACCCTTCCATCCCCTGTGTTCTGTCTCTCAATGTGTCTGTCAAGTATCCCTTCTTCTCATCCTACTGCTTCTCTCTCTCTCTCTCTGTCTGTCTCCCCTTCTAACTTCTTTATCTACTGATGCTCACTACAACTTATAAACAAATCAAACTATTCTACATTAGGATCCATATGTGAGAGGAAACATGATCTATTCATTATTAAAAGTCTGTTATGGCATCAAAGTTAATTTTCTACTTTGCACAACATGAAGTTTCCCTCCCTTGCATTCTGCCTCCTCCAGTGGGAGTTTAACCTGCTAATAGACGAGCGTCTATTAGACTTACCAAACACTTATAAGAAAACTTTAATTAGAAAAGTATGGAAAGGGGAAGGAGGAGAGGGGGAAAAAAGGAGAGAAGTAGATGACCCATCCCCATCAGCAAAGACTCTGACTTCATTAGTCTGGGTGTAAGCCTAGTCACCAGGATTTTAAAAACACGTGTCATCATCAACACACTCTCCAAGTAATGAAAATATTTAGTGAAGAAACTAATCAGAGCAGCTGAAATGTCAAAACTATTTTGCCTCTACTTTAGCATTTCTCAAATGTGCTGGTATATTTTGAGCACAAAAGTCAGCCTTGGATAATAAACAAAGATACCAGAGAAAGATGAGGTGTCTAAATACCTAGACAAGCTACATTCATGACCAAACAGGTCCTTCCTCAAATTAAAAAAAAAAAAAAAAAAGGTGAATCAGGCTGAAGAGATGTCTCAATGGTTAGGGTGCTTACTTGCAAAGTCTAACAACGTGGGTTTGATTCCCTAGTACTCATGTAAAGCCAGATGCACAAAAAAGCCAGATGCACAAAGGGATGCATGCATCTGGAGTCCCTTTGCAGTGGCTAGGGGCCCTGGCATGCCCATTCTCTCTCTCTCTCTCTCTCTCTCTCTCTCTCTCTCTCTCTCTCTCTCTCTCTCTCTCTCTCTCTCTCTCTCTCCTTGCAAATAAGTAAAATATTTTAATGTTAATTGAGGCACCCTACCTCCAATGTAGGTAGTTATATTTAAAAATAAGGTATTTACATTGCATGATAAATATAAAGGAAAAGTTTAGAAATTTTCCTGTCTGTTATAATGGTTATTTTCAAAGTGTTATTATGGGCCTGTAAGGTGTGAGGCATGAAACTAGAGTGGGTACTTTCTTTCTCTTTAATATTTTATTTTATTTATTTTTCAAGCAGAGAGAGAGAGAGAGAGAGAGAGAGAGAGAGAGAGAGAGAGAGAGAGAGAGAGAGAGATTGAGAACACAAGGGCCACAACCTTGTGGGTCTGGCTTATGTGAGTCCTGGGGAATTGAACCCAGGGCCTTAGGCACCTGAGGCGAGTGCCTTATCCGCTGAGCCATCTCTCCAGCCCTAGAGTGGGTAATTTCTGAAGAGGCTGGAATGTTGAGAAAAGAATACAGTGGAAACACAGACCACAGGCCATCCCTGCCTGCAAAAGACTGAAGTGAATAAAGGTCGCTCAGAGAAATCCCATAGCCAAACTGCAGGAAATACATCCCAGGGACTATGTGGAAGGGAAATTCCGAGGATAATGGTTTGTCTTACTATCTCCCGTTAAAGGCATCAACAATAAACATAGCATTTTCTTTCTGTGCAGAAAGATTCCGTAGTGCTTGGATCCTTTGAGATGAGTGCTTGAATTTAAAACGGGTGCCTGTAGGGCTTCAGCAGACAAAGATCCCATTTGTCTCAGATTCTGTAGAACTAAACGAGCTGGTACAGCTTAGGGTACTTGGGAAGGGGAAATGTACACCAGAAAGACTGAAAATGGATGCCAAGAGTCTACATGGAGCAGAGACCTGTGGTTCTTAACCCTCAGGTACTACAGGATCAAATACAACAGTGAGTTCTCCTACATTCATGCTCATTTGCTCCAGGTCGTGACACGACCTGCAAGCTGGTTAGACCTGCAACAGGGTGAGCTGAGGATTAGAATTTAGATAATGCCCAGCAAAAATTCCAATGCACCCCAAAATTTAAGGAGTACCTGAATTCTTGTCTATGAAGTTAAAGATTAAAATCATACACAACAAGATATTAAGGTGTATTGTGAGACTTTATTAAAGGGAACATGTGGAGTTACAGAGTTCTCCAGCCACCAGTGTGGGGAGAAACATGGAGAGTTTTAACAGAATTTATGCTGATCATGAGAAGGAAAGATTCAAGTAGAAGAGAAATCCAGCCCCTCACCATAGGCTGTGGTGTGGGGCTGGGGAGACCTTACCAGTCCCTAGAGAGTCAGAGGTCCTTCTTCTAGGCCATGTGTGTGAGGAAGACACAGGATTATCTGCTCATTGAGTATTTCCTACCCCAGGTGAGCAGGGAGACAGGTGGTTAGTTCATACCTGACCAATCAGTTTTAGTGCCTAGGTTTTGAGCTCTCGCTAGACACCTCCCACTCAAGGGGTGGGTGGGGGGGTCTATGGAGCCTTCTTGAAACTGTCACACAACTGCAGAAGTAAAGACCCTCTGCCCAGACCTGCTCAGTCAGAACACACATTTGAGCCAACTCGGGCAGTCTGCATCAACTTTAAAGTGTGATAAAAATTGCTGAGGACCATCGGGATGTGCTAACCCCAAATGCCACTTTAGTTTAAGGATGACTTTTAGCTGATAGTAATTGAGAAACAAGAAGAATCCTCTGACACCCTTCTTTCTGACTATCTATAAGCAATTTTCCCTTTGTAAAGACCTTCTCCCTACAAGAAGAAACAATTCTCTAAGCCCCTGCTATTACCAAAAGTAACTTGAATCTGCACAAAATAAATAAATAAATAACCCTTTACTGAGCAACCTTCAGCCAGCACGCATCTCCTACCCACTATTTACTGCCTCTAGGAGAAGAACCACCATTTCTTTTGGTTTTTCATTACCCCCAACCCTTCAGCTTTTGGTCTTCACTGCTTTTGTGTAAGGTGCTTGTTCCAATAAAAATAAAATTTGTATACCTGCCTTTATTAATTTGTCTTTTAGCAATTAATTTAAAGATGTCAAACAGAAAACCATGATATCATAAATTTTTACCACTTCTATACTGCTTTTGCTATGAGTGAGCGACTTACAAAGGGGTTTAAAGACAGAAAAAAAAAAATCACCTTTTTTTTGTTTGTTTGTTTAAGATGGGAAGGTAGGGTCTCACTCTAGCCCAGGCTGACTTGAAATTCACTATGTAGTCTCAGAGTGGCCTTGAACTCATGTCAACCCTCCTACCTCTGCCTCCCAAGTGCTGGGATTAAAGGTGGGTCACCACCACTCCCAGCTGAAAAACACCTTCAGGTGCTATTTATTTAGTGCTTCAAACCCTGTGCCAACTAGGAGAACCAACAATGTTTGCTTCTGATCCACTAGAGGACTATTCATTTTGAAATTCCTCCCCACCCTCCCCAACTAGAGGAAGTGAGGCCTTCAGCTGAAACTTTGTCCTCAGCATTCTTAGAGGGTAGCTGGCATTCAGGCAGGGAAAAAAAAAAGGTGGGGGGATGTTTGGTCCTTCGTTTCCATGGTTCACAGATTCAACCAAGCACAGATGGAAAATACTTAGAAAAAAAAGGCATTTGCGTTGAACATATCCAGACTTTTCTGAACAGCATAGCAGAACAGCATAGCATGACAGTTACGTATACGGCATTTACGTTGTATTAGGTATCGCAAGTAATCTAGAGATGGGAGGATGTGCCAGTTTCTTAGAGGGACTGGAACGTCAGCAGATTTTGGTATGGGGCATGTTTCAGGAACGAGTCCCCCAAGGACACTGGAGAAGGCCTGCAGCTGAATGGAGACAGTCTCTTTCTGCTCTTCTAGACTTCCTGCTGGCTAAGAGCATCCCTTGCCTCGAGGTATTGATTATAGCCAGAAATAAATCAGAAACCTCTGTCCTGCTTGAGTTAAAAGAAATCAGACTTCACACTCTTGACAGCTCTGCCTGGGCTGAGAGCTGCCCCCAGCCAACAGGAATCATTTATAAACAGAAATGAGAAGGCACTCTCCCAGCAAGGCCACGGCCATGGAAAGCATTAAGTTGAAGCAGGGCCTTGGTCCCAGAACTAACAGAAGTAGCAGCAGCAGCAGCAACAGCACTTGCTTAATCAGAACCTGAGGGACGCTGGGGCCTGGTAATCAGAGTTTTAGCCATGCCTCCAGCTGATTCTCATGCAAGGTAATCATTGGGATAATAAAAGATCTTCCCCAGTGTCCTGAGCTCTTCCCATGAACCTGGCATATTTCTAAGCCTCTTAACTCATTTAATCTTCACACCAATCCTACAAGATAGAAATCATTTTATACCATTTTACAGATTAAAACACACACACACCAAGCCTGGTCGAAACTGGGTATGATGCCAGCAGCCTATAATTCCAACACTTGAGATACTGAGGCAGGGGGATCATGAGATGCAGAGTGATAACTCAGTTTATAAAAGGAGGAGAAGGAGGAAGAGGAGAAAAAGGGGAAAAAGAGAAACCAAAAACAAAGAAAGGGAAGATGAGAAATGAGTTGAGTGCTTGGTCTGCGCTGTGCTGGGCACCTGGACCACGAGGAGTCATCCCCGGCCAGCTGGTTGGTGCTGCTCTCTGGAGACCTGCAGGGAGAGAAGCAGGGCAAACAAGAAGCAAGCCTGAGGCAGATCTGATTCAGGAGGAGATATGTAATCCACAGAAATGGCTTCTTCAAGGTGGCTGGTACAGTTAGTGGAGGCCCCCTCAGCCTCACCGCACTCAGGTCTACCCTCTGGGCTGCATCCGTCCTAAGGGCCTGGTGAGTAATTCAGAAGAACAGGGTGGAAGTGAGATGCCTTCCATACAGTTGTCCAGTTCAGCAAGCCAAAACATAGGGCATCCTCTTAAATCGGAATTGCAGATACAGTTTCAGTGTAAATATAGTGTATGTCGCAATTGAGACACAGTTTTCCTGCTATTGTAACTGATTGTGCATAATTTAAATTGACTGGGCATATGTGTTATATTTGGCAACTAAACCTCTATGGCCTTGATTCAGAGGTCATACAACATCACTTCTTTATTATCAACTCTACAGGGCTTTGACTCCAGATGGGGAATAGGATGGGGAAGGCAAGAAGCTTACTAGATCTTCTACCTGGTCACCAAAGTTGCTCTCCAAAGATCCATTCGATTATATCATTTATATAATATATTAATATTATATATATATAAATATATTATATTTATATAATATGATTCTATTATAATTACAATATAATATATTATATATATTTCTCAAGAGGAAGAGAAATGATCGTTAATAATAGTATAGTATCAGTTATCTCAGTATCAGAACATCAGAACACAAGAAGAGGTATTCCCCTGAAGGAAAGAAAACAGCCTTTGTTGAAACCACTTCCTCAACAAGGAGATCAATGTTTGTGTCTGACGTTAACATCTATTCAGAATTATAGCTTTGTCCTCAGTGAATGCACAAAGGCTTTCAAATAACAGCAATTCTTTTCTTATATCCTCTCTATGTGCTTACTGATGATTATTGCAGTCTTCTTGTCACTTTCTATGGGGATTTCTTTCCTATTCTACAACTAAACATGCTGCTTTCCTTTCTAAGACCTCTAAGTTATTATAAACTGTTATGTTACGATTTAATGATATTGTTAAATAAAAACCGTAACATCTTCACGATATCAATAGCATACTCAATGCACTGTAGTTTTGATTTTTTTATTTATTTGCACATGTATGTGTGTGGGGGGGAATGTCAAGGCATCCTTTCACTGCAAAAGAACACTAGACACTTGTACCATCCAGTTGATATTTTGATTGAGAATTGACCCGGGGCTGGCAGGCTTTGCAAGCAAATGCTTTAACAGATGAGCCATCTTCCCAGCTCCTCAATGTACAAAATTTTATCAACTCTTTAGACTTTGGAAAGCTACTGAACAGGACCATAAATATGAAAGAATATTTCTTCAGCACCAATGAATGTTTGGGAACTTTTAATACCTTTTAAAACAACTGAAATATTCAATATAGGAATTTTTAACATGGCTTCCTTTTTTCCCATTGAATTTTATTCCACCAATACACAACCTGAACAGATCTTTTGATTATAAGTTTTTAGGGAACGGGATTCAAATTCTATTTCATTCTGCCCAGTTACAACTACTGAGAAAGAACAAGTCCTGAGCCAGTCAGACAGAGGTGAATAATTGTTACTTATTTCCTAGTAGGTTGATAATGGGGAGATGATAGGTTGAAAATCAAAGACTGTGAGCCAGGCGTGGTGGTGCCTTTAATCCCAGCACTCGGGAGGCAGAGGTAGGAGGATCGCCAGGAGTTCAAGGACAGCCTGAGACTACACAGTGAATTCCAGGTCAGCCTGGGCTAGAGTGAGACCCTACCTTGAAAAACCAAAGACTGTGTTTTCTGTCTAATCATTCTAAAACCTCAAATTAGAATTTAAAAATGGCATTCCAACTCCT
>PVHP010039726.1:0-16078 GCA_004024765.1 Zapus hudsonius | reverse complement strand
AGTGAGACAGAAACCAAAGATCTTAGACACAAAGACCCCTAAACTCACACCTTAATGCAGCCTTAATACTCATCCACCACGACTCAGGGAACTATGCGGAAGAGGGGACGGAAAGATTGTAAGAGCCGTGGTGGGGGAGATTATCCAGAGGCATGGCCAGGAGAACCTGGCTGAATACTAGGCTATCCATGGTCCCCTGTCACAAGGACTGATCCAGACAACCCATGGAGGAGGTTATCCAGCGGAGTGGGGAGGGGAGGGCAGCGGGGAATTGGGGATAACAACTCATTGTTTGCCCACTAAATGTTGTAACTCATTATGGACAATAAATTAAAAAAAAAAGTTACAGAAAAAAAAAAGTTTTGTCTCTAGCCTCCTGGCTGGAGGAGGTGTCACCTTGGCCTGGCCTCCTAGGCTCCAGCCCTAAGGTTTCTGGGGGTAGATCTGGAATTCCAGCCATAGATATGCTGAGAGCAGTCTGAGCTCAAGCCTGGAGTTTCTGTTGTTTGCCAGTTTGAGAGTTGGAGTGTACTTGCTTGCTAGCTTTCGGAGTTGCTGGTGATGGGTTTCTCTCTCTGCTTGGACCTGCAAGAGGGGGCCAGCCTCTTTCGCCATTATGGAACTCACCCTAATCTGTAGTTTCAATAAATCCTTTCCTCCCATAAACTGTGCCTGGTTTGGAGATTCATCCCAGCAGCGTGTGGCTGACTAGGACAAGGACCCTCCATCCTTACCTGGATGCCGGCATGACTGCACAGGTAGAAGTCAAACTCAGTTGGGTGGGTGATTTTTGTGTCCACGGTAGTGCCTGCTGGAATGTTCCCACTCTTTCCAACCTGCAACGACACAGGAACCTCATCAGACTGGCTGCCAACAAGAGAGCAAGACCCACAGCTGGAGTCCTTGAAGAGCAGCATTTTAAGGCTGACTGGTTAATATGTTTCTTAGGCTAGGGTGTGATCCATATTTTATAAAGATGAGTCAGTTAACTGTGGACTGTTCACTGAAGGAGCTGCATGTGAAACTCTAAGAACTCTGACCTGGGAACATTGGTGCAATCCCAGCCCTATGAAGGTGGAGGCAGAAAAATGAGGATTTCAACGTCATCTTTAGCAACAGAGCAAGTTTGAGGCCAGCCTGGGCTGCAGGAGACACTGTTTTCAAACAAATCAACCTGCCTACCCACTCATCTCAGGATCATTTGTTAGCTTATTTATTTGAGAGTAACACAGAGAAAGGGGCAGAGAATATGGGCATGCCAGGGCCTCCTGCCACTGCAAACAAGCTTCAGACACCCATACCACTTTGTGTATCTGGCCTTACGTGGATACTGGGGAATCAAACTCAGACCACCAGGCTTTGCAAGCAAGTGCCTTTTTTAACCACTGAGCAATCATTTCTCTAGCCCCATCCTCAGAGTTCTTCACTAGAATGACGATGTCATTGAGATCTGAGGTCAAGATGGGACTGTCAGCTACACACAGCAGAGGCTAAACAGGGTGGACTCCAAGGGCAAATCCCATCTGGCATTCAAGGCAGGGAAGCTGGAGCTCTGGAAGCCAACAGAAGCCTCGAATAGCGCTGGTGGTGTCTCACCACCACTCAAGACAGTGGCTTCGTTAGAGATGGACAAGAAGTGTGGGAGAGACAAACACAGCTTTTCAAAAACTCTAAGGTTACAAATTTAAAGCCGAGAGTCAGCCAGGATCCCATCTCTTCCCCACCTGCACATGCCCAGTCCCAAGTCAACAATGCCTCACACTCACAGCTCAGGCTGGCCTTGGCTCTGACATGCACAGCTAAATTATTCTTATATACACGTGTCCTTGTGCTTGGCCAGGACAGCCACCTCCACATCGCCAGGTTATCTTCGGCTGAGTACTGGTCTGTTCTCCCGTGACCAGTCTAGGAGCTTTTTTCTGTCTGCCCGCAGCAGGGACAGTGCCAGCTCTGTCAATCCTCCAACATCCTTGTCCTTGTGAGCAGAACTGGGGGTGCAGTGAGAGGCTTGACCATGGCTTATGGTCTAGTGGTCAGGACGGGGACATGCAGGGCTACTGTGGAGCCTGGATGCAGACCCTCTACCCAGCATAGCACTCCTGCATCCCTGTCAGTACCGGGTATTATCAGATAACTGAAATATAGGTAATTCCTCCACCTTTCTCTTTTTCTGAAATTGTATATAGGAATTTCTTTTGTTGGCTTTTTGAGGGGGTTTCTGCTGTGCAGTCCCGGCTGGCCTTGAACTTGTGACCCTCCTGCCTCAACCTCCCAAGTAGGTACACGATATTATGCCAGGCTTATGAAATACTTTAAGGTTTGGAGAAATGTACCTGTAAACTCTCAAGTATATAGCTACCCTTCTTCCCATTCTCTGCCACACTACCCGAGGGTCCACAGTGGAAGGTTCTGTGAGGCTCACTGGGCCGGGCCCTTTGGGAGTGGGAGGTTTTCAAGAAAGAATGACTTTTGAACTTATTGATTTTAGATATTTTCAGAGATCCATAAACACCTGTTGTATCTATTTGTGAAAACTTTACTGCCATGAGTTGTGGTCATGTTTTTCCTTTCTGTTCCAGTTCTGGTACAAGCATCCTCTTTGTGGTGTTTGCTGGAACACTGGATCCCCAGCTGGTGGCGCTGTTGGGAAGGTTGTGGAACCTTTAGGAGGTGGAGCCTTGCTGGAGGAAGTGTGTCACTCGGTTGGGCCTTGAGATGCTTCCAGCCCAGCCCCTTGTGTGTCTCTCCCTCTCTCTCTCTACTTTCTCCCTGCATTGCAGATGTGAGAACTGCCTTCCCTGCCATGCCAGGCTTCCCACTGGAACTACAAGCCAAAATAAGTCCTTGCCTTCCATAAGCTGCCTCTGGTCAGGCATTTTGTCCCAGCAACGAGAAGGTAACTGGCACATTCTTATGGCTGGGTCTGTTTTCAAGGAAGCAGATTTGACTGATCTTACTGCTTCTTCATAATTTCCCACTCTGGAGAGGAAAGGAGATGTGGTGTGGGAGCAAGCCAGCTGCCTCCAAGCCTCTTGCTTTCCTTCTGGCAATAAAGGCTGGGGAGGCTGATGAGGGACAGACCTGAGCTGCAGGCACTAAGGCCTCTGCAGCCTTCCGGCCTTTAGGACCATTTCCTGTCACTGTTTTATATGGCACTATGATGGCGTGAGATTCTCCTGAGAACCTGCTGCTTCTGGTCTCATGCCATGTTAAGTGCAAGAGCCACTTTGGGCGGTGACATGCCAAGCGCCCTCAGACCCCCAAGTCTTCTGTTAATTCAGAACTGAACTGTATATGACTAAAATCTATGCTTCATACAGACTGAGGTTTGGGAATTGCCCAAGATGTCCTCTGCCTGGCAGGAGCCACCTCAGACAATCATCCATGTGAAGTCATGCTGCAGACAGGCCCCAACTAGGACAAGTCTGCTCCGCTAGCTCCTCTCGTTGTCCTTGCTCATTTTCACCCCTTTCAGACAGAGGCCTGGGCCTGCCAACTTCTCCATGGACTCCTATAAGCTTTGACTCTTTTCCTTTTTATAGTTTTGGGGTACGGTGCTGGGGCATTTAGGACCACAACTGCTGCATCCTAACACCGTACAGAGCGCTGCATTGCACTGGAGCTGCAGCGACCTTCCTGCAGCACTGTGGGATCTCAGCCTGCTGGCATTTGGCCCCACAGTGCCCAGTTCCAGGTCTGTGGTTGGCAACCTGAGATCTTGCCCTTCTAGGTAAGCATGTGCCGGTCTTGGGCAGCTGCCCCACCTGTAGTTATAGTGTCTTGTTAGGAACGCAAGAACATACTCAGCCTGAGGACCTATCTTCCTCCAACTGTGGAGAATTCTGAGCTGTTCTGAATAAGCTCCCAGAACCAGGACACTTTCCAGTACTTCTAGACCACCTTCTCCAAGGGGCCCCAGGCTGGCTCCATCTGGCACATTCTTTGTGACTGTGCAGTCCACTGCCACTGTGGTTATTATTAATTTTTATTGAAGACAGTCTCATGTAGCCTTGGCTGACCTTGAACTTCTGATCCTCCTGTCTCTACCTCCTGAGTGCTAGGATTACAGGCACCTGCAGATTTATGTGGTCCCGCCTAGAGGGCTGGGCAAGCACTCTATCACAGAACTACATCCCAGCTCTTTCTCAGAGCCACGCCCGATCATTTATCAGATGTCTGGGTCCCCACGAAGCTCTCAAAGAACATTCTCCCTGATCTTGACAGCTGCCCTGTAGTAGCGGGGCTGACTCGGAAACTGCCCAGCACCGTGGGCCAAGCTCTGGGCTGCGGCTGTGACTCACCCGCTCGTTCTTGTCGGTGCAGAAGAGCCGTGTGTGGTGCCGCTTTTGCACCACGATGAACGTGATCCCCGGTTGGTAATCCTTCTCCAGCTTGATGCAGGCCTCACGGATGGCCAGCAGCTCATGGTGGAGGACCTGAGAAGGGGACAGTTGTCAGGGGTCTTGTTCTAGAAGCCTCTTGTCACCTGAGAATAGGCATCTAACCATGCTCATACTGAGAGAGACTTCCCCTCTCTCAGTATGTGCCTCCCTGCACGTGTGTTTAACCCACATGACCGAGCTGAGCAGGGTTCATGGTTAGTTAAAATCGGGAAGTGCGTGGAAATGCTTGGCATGATACCCGGAATGTTCTCAGGCTCAGTCAATGGCACCCATGTTCCCTAGAGTGAGGAGCCATGCCGTTTCATAGGCACTTGTCGATTCAACCATTTGTGAAGATTATTTTTTGTTATAGAAAGGAGAGAACTAAAACAAATATTAGCTTAGGAGTTGGACCTGAGTCCCACCACCATGAAGCTGTGTAGCACTGGGAAAGCCACAGTGAGCCCGTCCTTCCACGTGTGAGCTGGAATGTCCTGCCTAAAAGGGCCGATGTAAAGAGATGAGCCCTGAGCGAGGCTCTGAACACGAAAGTACTTGAAGCTTTGGAGTTTTGCTTTTTTGAGAAGCGTCTCCCTGCGCTGTCCAGTCTGGCCTCCAATTCCTACGTAAGCATCCTGAGTGGCTGGGGCTCCAGGCAACACCAATAGGCCAGGCTGCACTTTAACAGGCACAATCAAATCTTTTGTGACAATGTTTTAAAAGTCTGTCTTGATTTCTGGTGCCGACAACTCAGTTGCGGGGAATTCTGGGAGACACTGGGTGCAGGAGCTGAGAAGGGCAGTCCCACCTCTCCACCAGAGAGGAGGACTGGGATGCAGGGTGGACAACCTCCCGAGAGCCAGCGGAGCCCTGGGTCACAGGGTGTGCTGTGGAGCTGCCGCCGGCAGGCTCCTGCAGGAACAGCAACAGAGGTCCAGTCAGCAAAGGTCAAGGACAGCGTCTGTTCTTTTCCAAGGACCATAAACCTTCTGGCTCAAGAGGACAAACTGCAGACCCCACCCTGGACCACAGGCAAATGTGTCAACAGGTGAGCCCTGCTGTAGGTTAGCCTATGACCATGGTGGGGGGTTGTCTACACAAGGTTCAGAAACGCCCTAGGGCAGCAACTGAGGCTGCTCCTTGAGGGGCATCTCTGGTGTCAAGTGTGGCATTCATAGCAGAAGAATCTGCTGGGAGTGGGAAGGCTGAAATGGAAGTAGCCCTGGCCAGCAGAGGGACCCCAGGGCACAAGCCCCTCAAGTTCCAAGGAAGACTCCCACTGCCAACCAGCACTTTGTGCAGAGCAGCCCCTCCTGTCCTTTGGGCACACAGCTGGCCCGCACCTCTCGCCACAAACCTGGTAAAAAAAAGCCCAACCTCCACAGACAGTTTTCACTCTGCCCCCATGCACTGCCCCCCACCCCAAGCCTGCCAGACCGAAGTGTCCCCACACACAGCATAGGACCTAGTCTGTAAAGATCTTGTCTGCTACACAGCTTCTGAAGCAGAACCTGGATGCCTAGAGATCACGGCCATCACTGGTCAGGCTCCTGACCCCAGACTCCAGTGCCCGAATTCACACCAATGTCTCCTCTCTCTTCCTCTGTCCTGGCCCCAAATCATATAATGGGCAGCCTCCCACCCTAACCCACCTTCCTCACTGTGACCAGAGAGCAAGCCGCATCAACCCTTGCATTACTGCTGGGGAGTCCTGGCCCTATGACAAGGACAGAAAGAAGCCGAGAGAGTTGAAAGGAGGCCCACCTGCTGGAACTGGCCCTCTGAGACACCGTCACGGTAGAAGATGATGCGCGTGGGCTTGAAGCGCGTGGACTTGTAGAACTGGATGAGAAGCTCGCGCACCATGGCGGCCAGGTCCTGGATTATCTCCTGCCGGTGCTGCTGCACACGCACGGTGGCACAGTAGCGGTTGGGGTGCGCATCCATGCTGCCCACAACCTGTGGAGACGCACGGTGAGCACTGCGCAAGGGCTCCAGGCACAGGCTGGAGAATGACCTGCATCCTCTGAGTGTCACTCACGGCAGAGAGGTGACAATGGGACTCTCTGCTTATAATGAGTTAACCACCCGCCAAGGAACACAGAACAATAGACAACAATGCACCCCTACTCTGCTTGTGATCAGATGTGGGTGAACTGTCTGTCCAACATCAGAAATTGGGTAGTGCTCCTAGTTTTTTGAGGCTCTACCTTTCCTAAGAGCCATGTAAGGGCAGAGGCCCCTGCAAAGCAAGCACACTGTGCAAGGGGACATCTTAAGGAGAAGAGAGAGAGGAGGGAGAGAGAGAGAGGGAGAGAGAGAGAGGGAGAGAGAGGGAGAGAGAGAGAGGGAGAGAGAGGGAGAGAGAGAGAGAAGACAGTAAGGCTCCAAGGTTCTGCAGTCTGGAGACTGAACAACCAGCCAGGCCCTAGGGCTTCTGATGACCTCTGGGCTCAGGGAGGTCAATTCCTTACATCTTGGAAGTGCTGAGTGAGGGAAGCCCCTTTGTGCCACCAAAAAGCGGCAACCCCATGACCACAGAGAGGTGTTTTTAACCAAGTCTTTCCAGATTCCTTGTCTTCTGTCCTGCCTGGGCTAGAATTTTCCTCTCAAACCAAATGAAAGCAAACAGATCCTGAAACATTACTTGTTGGTATAAATAACATGAACTAACACCTGTTCATATGGATTGAGAACTGTGGGCATCAGGTATAAACACATAGATTTCTGTTCCGGAGAATTTGAGTCTCAGTCTCCAAAGTCTAGAGACAGGACCCTACCCACACTTAGAAAAACAAAAGCCAACTGGGATCAGATAGAACCCAAGATGGCAAGAGACCTGGGCTAGACCCCGAGCTGCTGGCAGCTAGCCCAGAGCCTCCCCTCTGAACCCACTCCCTCCTCTGCAAACAGTGCTCAACAGAAACCCAGGGACACCCAGGCGACTTGCTGAGCTGCTCTGATCACAGCAGGGAAGGGCTGGCAAGTGCACAGCGGAGGAAGGAGTATTGTTGACTTGGCGGGCTGGGCCGCTATTCCTGGGCCTGGCAGCAGGAAAGGCCTTACTTTTTGGATGTTAGGGATCCCGGCTCTGGAATACACCCACGCACCATCCTCACTCTATGCCCACACTCCATATGCGAGTGCATTGCACATATAAGGTGGCTTTCTTCCTGCCACGGAGCTCAGTGGTGCCCCAAGATTGCCATGGATGGTCCCACCTCGTACCCTCCAGACCAGATCAGATAATGATGTTAGTGTTTGCTCAGTACCTCCTACGTGCCAGACACAATCATCTTACAGATTGACAGGGTGTCATTTTATGCATGAGAAAAGCCAGAAAGGTTAAGCTTAATTGCTGGAGAGAAACAGCAGAAAATGGCTTGAGGCTGTCTGAGGTCCAAACCTGGGTCTGAAACAGGTGCTTCTGTGCTCAGCATGGGTACTGAGGCCCCCTTTACCCAGGGTGGTACCCATCTGCAGGGTCCTATACACAGAGCCCATGGGTTTCATTTCCCACCTACTTGGCAAAGTGTCTCAGAGAAGCAAGCACTTCTCTGAGACACTTCGCCAAGGGAGCCGGGGCACCCCAGAATGAATTATAATCATCAAAGTATGTGCCCGTGGGGTCAGGGCTCCATGGTTCCAGATGGAAAGGGGCCTGGCATTTCCTTCCACCCACCCAGCTACCCCGCCAACAGAATCCTGTGCTCTCTGACAAAGTGACAGTGACAGGAGACCCTCCTCAGGGCAACGGGAGTGGCTATGGAGTACTGAGGCTGAGGCCCACCCTCCGGGGATGGTAGGCAGCTGGATTAGCCAGACTGAGGGAACCCCAGTAGTGCTGACCCCGTCAGACACCACAGGCAGCAGGGCAGATGGTGGCCCACACCACAGCCTTCTGTGACAATGATGGTCTCAGTTTCCTCCATGTGCTCCTCCAATCAGGCTCTGATCTCACCAATTAGGTAAGCACCCTCTACCTTCTGGGGAGGGCCTCGCCCTGGAGCCATCACAGGGAACACACACACTTGGAGGTTTGGGGGGGAAATGCAGACACTCACAGCTGCAATTGAAGGCTTCTTCCCATCCCCAGCTGGTGGGTGGGTGACGTCGGCTCCCAGAAAGATGACGGGCTGCTGGAACACAGGAGGCCTGCAGAGAAGTGGTATGAGAGGCTGAAGCTGGGGACCCGGCCTGATGCCCTCTCTGGGTGGAGCCCTAAGCCTCACCTGACAGGGACATGATTTCAACAGAATCTTTAGACACACACAGAAAACCGGGAAGGATAACACCAGGTCTAAGATGTTCTTGAGAGCCGCCCAGAGACGGTGGGGCAGGAGTGGAGTGAGCCACAGACACTGAGGGCTCATCGCTCCACACCTTCCACCTCTGTTCGGTTGAAAACTCAAACTCCAAAAGTGCCATGGCTTGCGACTGAGTCTTTGACTTGCAGCTTAATGCTATTTCCTCATGATTCATCTGGGGAAGGAAGGGGCTGCGGAGCATGAAAGGGGGCGGTTCCTCGGCTCCACCCATCATCACATGGTGTCACTGGGAGCTGCCACTAGCATCATTTCCAGCCGTCCATCCTTCCAGCAGAGACCTACACCACACCTCCCCTGTGGCTTCCATCTCCTGATCCCCCATCTGGAGATGCTCTACCTTGGGATCATTCCCTACTTGCAATTCCTACAATGCTTTTGAGAAAAAAAATTTTTTTTTTTGAGACAGGGTCTCATGTAGCCTAGGCTGGCCTTGAGCTAGCCGGGACTGAATTTTAACTTACTTAATTTATTGGAGAGACAGAAAGAAGCAGAGAGAGACAGTATAGGTGCACCAGGGTAACTTTGTGTCTGGCTTTACAGGGCACTGGGGAATTGAACCCAGGTCATTAAGGGTTGCAAGCAAGCTCCTTTATCCACTAAGCCATCTCTCTAGCCTGAGTTTAACTCTTGATCCTACTGCCTCTACCTCCCAAGTGCTGGAATTGTAGGGGTTCGCCACCATACCCAGTTCCTGCAATTCTTATTAGCTGCCAGGCCCTAGGCCCATCTTTGGTGCTAAAAGAAACATGATTCTTGTAAAGGAGGAGGAGGGGATGGGACCATCATAGAGAACCAAAGGACATGAATACTTGTGGGCAGGGACAGGCAGCAAGAAGGGCATAGGGGACATTATAGTCTATGTGAGACCCTGAGTCATAAGCAACCAGGTCCTCCTATGAGTCAGACTCAGCAGGGACTTAAGAGGGTGATCCCAGCAGGTATTCCTCTAGACAGCAGCCTGAATCAGGAGGGCACAGCATGGGGAGGGAGGTGTCTGCATGCGCCCACTCCCCTGAGAGACCGGCAATTCTCCCTTTCCATCTCCACTGGGCTGCAATCACCTCTGGGGGCCTGTGCCCCTGGGCATTCGCTGACTCTCTTCCAAGCCACAGGCACTTCGGGCATCTCAGTCTGCTAACCACATTCTCCGCCATCATGTGACCCCTCCCCCCACTTTCATCCGCAGGAGCTGCTGGGAGGCACATGGTAGGCCTTGACCACTCTGCTGCACAGCCAGCTGGCAACTTCCTCTTACACAGGTGGGTGGGACTTGCCTGCCTCCCAGCAACATGCTGAATGAGCAGAGCCTAACTGCCTTTGCCTCCAAGGCTCCCCCTAATCCCACTCCACGCTGCCATGGCAACAAGACTCCACTTTCAAGGTCTCCAGTGACTGCACGTCACCAGTCCCATGATGGTTCCACTGCATGGCTCATTGGCATTTTGTGACTTCCTTAGGTGTCCAAACCCCCAGCTCCCCCCTTCACCACAGTGTCCTCCTGATCCTTACGCTGGACTTCCCCAGGGCTCAGGACTCCCTACACTCACTGGTGAGCTCACATCTACTCTTGAGGTTTTACTGCCGAGTGCCAAGGACTCTTGTGCCGACACTGGACATTCTTGTCACCCCGTCATCTTCCTGCAAGCGCTCTGCAGATGTCGGATACTAAACAAGCCTCTGCAGAGTCGGGGCCAGTACATCCCTCTCCTTTCTGTCTCTCCCTCACAGCCCAGTTCTAGCTGTCTGTCTGCAAAACAGTTCAGAATCGAGATACTTCCCCCACTCCACACTGCAACAGACATCACCATCACACCCATCACGTGGACCCTCGTCTCAACGTCCCTGGCTGGTATTCTGGCCCTAGACAGCCCAGCACTCAAGACAGGGTCCTGCCATGCTTGCACAGGGCACCTGGCGATACTCTCTTCCTGGAGGCACCATATGTCCATTTCCCTGGCACCTGCAGTCTGCTCCCAGGCCACCTTCTCAAGGACCCTCTAATCCATATGAAATTCCAGCTCTTTCCCTCCTCCAAGAAATGCTGATACTGTTGATACCTGAGTCTGTCAGCCATCTTGTCTGGAGCCCTCCACGAGAGGTGCCTATAATCCAGATCCTTAAACACTCCTGATGGAACAGAACTGAGCACCTGTCCCCTCCTGTCGCACCTTCATCTGTCGCCATGAACTACTCTACTGCAAGACCCAGCTCAGCTATCTGATGGAGTCCTCTGGTCGGTAGAACCTTCCAGGTACCTGGGTAGCTCAGTGGGTCCCCACCCATGGCCTGCTGGGTCAGACACTGCTTAGCAAGTCTTGCAGATTATGATGCTGACTTAGAGAAGACAGTGCCCTGGTGTCTCTTAAGGGCTCAGGTGCTGAACTGTGGTGAGTAATTCCCAGTATGATGGCATCAAGACATGGGCCAAGTGGAGGGCAATAAGGTCCCTGAGGTGTCAACCTGGGAAGAGATTAATCCTTGCCCTACAGGACTGACGTGTGGGTAGTTACCAAGTGAGCTCAGCACCCCCTCTGTGTGCACGTGCTGTGCAATGCTCCTCGCTAAGGGATCCAGGCAGGCCCCCAGACCTCCAGAACTGTGAACCAAATCAACCTCTTTACCTTTGTAAAGTACCCGCACTCAGGCATTTCCTTCAATGCAAGAAGCAGACCTGGGCACCCCCAGGGCGTGCCCATCAGGCATCCCTTTCCAAATCAGAAGCCAATGAAGCCATGTCCAGTCTTCCTTAGTAGCTGTCATTCCTCAGACAACTGCCACATGGTCCTTATGGATAAATTTTCCTCAACCACAGCTGCCAGTGAAGTGCCCCCCCTTTGCCTATAGCAGATGCCAACTGAGAATGGGCAAATGTTAACCTTGGCTTTTCCCTCTGGCACCTGGGGCAGCATGCCCAGCCTCAATGGGCACCTGAGGAAGGTACAGCTTCATGAACGTTGGCAGCCAGCACTTAGCCTCGCTTTCTGGCCTCAGCCTGAGCCCCACCAACAGTGGCTTTTACATGGAGCTCCCAGTCCAAGAGTTCCAACCCAGCAGTAAGCACTGTCTGCTCTTGGCCCTGAGTGGGACATATAGGAAACGCTTGGGTCTCCATCAGGGACTCTCTCAGGACCTAGCAGGTGAAGCCCATTTCCTGTCCATTCCAAGTGAGTCCCGAGCACCACCTCACACACTCCTGAGTGGAGGTTGCTGGCCCTAGTATAGGGAGAAGGGGTTGCTCAGGTCCTGCACCTGTCTTCGCCTGCCACTAGGGAACCTGGCCACTCACCCACAGCCACCTTGGTCCCTGAGCAGCCAGGATCTCCAAGACAGACTTCCCTGACCCACTTTGCTCACCCCCACAGTAGACACAAGGGACAGGACAGGGCTCAAGGTCACCTCACCTGCCCTGGGGCAGAAGGATATTGTTGACGCCTCCCAGTTTGACATTGATCTTCAAGCAAAGGTTGGACAGAGTCTGCGGCGTGGTCCTCTGCACGTTCTTCATCTGCACACACTGTGTCGCCATACCCAGCACCGTGTCTCCCACACGCTTGACTTCCGCTGTGAGACATGGAGGGCACTCGTCATGGCAGGCCAGAACCTCCCTTCCTCAGCTGTCACCTACCCCATGGAGACTGCGCCAGTGTAGCGTTTAACCGCAACAGCTGCACTGGGCATGTGCAGTCAGCCTATGGAGAAGGGCCGAGCTCCTGGCTGAGTCTTGCCAAGAACCTGTGCCCACCACACCCTTATCAGGAGGGCAAACCAGGAGCACATCTCACTCCTCCCACTTGGGAATCAAAGTCATTTAAGTGACTTAACGAGGACCATGGAAGGGCGAGCAGAGCCTGGCAGCAGGAATGACACCTCATGTTACAGTAAATGCCCGGGCGGTCAAAAATAAAAACACCACCTCCTCAAAATCCTTGCCAGACAGACCTGACATCAAAGAGCTCTGGGGACCCATACTCTGCCACCTTTGGATTCTTTCATGAAACAGATGGCCACTTCTCTCAGGGGCAGCTCTGTGGAGACTCCCGGGACAACACTGATGGTGTCCAAGCGCCAATGGCTTTCTTGGCCTTTCTTTGAATTTGGAGGTGAGAAGCCTGTTTTTCACATGTCTGTAATCTGCCCCTGGCTAGACAGGCCCTCATCACGGAGCCCAGTCTCCTGGCTGGTGCAGATAGCCTCCATCTCCCTGTACCCAAATCCTTCCCACCACCCAAGAAGTCAGAAATGGGTGAAGATGCAGCTCCCCTTTGTATAAAAGCTGTCCTGCCGGGCATGCTGGCACTCGGGAGGCAGAGGTAGGAGGATTGCCCTGAGTTCAAGGCTAGCCTGGGACTATGTAGTGAATTCCAGGTCATCCTGGGCTACAGCGAGACCCTACCTCACAAAAAGTCCAGAAACTTCTGAAAAAGTGCAGAGTTTGAAAGTGTTCTGGGGGCTCCTTGGGCAACAGTGGCGCATGGGGGGGGGGGAGCTCTCCCCCACCTGCTGACGTGTGCCACATTATGAGGACCACTGTTTTGGTAGTTTGAATGTATGTCCCCCAAAAGATTCAGATATTTTACTAAAGCTTGTAACTTGGATTTCCAAAAGCCTGGCTGGAAGGGGTACCACTGGGGGCAGACCCTGGGGGTCCAGCGCTAAGGTGTGCAGGGCAGTCTGAGCTCTGCCTGGTTTTGCCACCAGTTCTGTGCTGCTGTGTGGTGCTGGCTGGTGGTGGTTCCTCTCTCTGCTTGGCTCTATGAATAGAAGCCAGATTCTTCCAAAGATGGATCTTTCCTGGATCTGTAAGCCTCAAACAAACCCTTCCTCCTAACTGTGTCTGATTTGGATGTTCATCCCAGCAGCATGGAGTGACTAAAACAGCCATGGTGATGACTCAGTGCTGAGAGCTACCTCTTCCCTCAGACTCATGACTGACCAAAACAAGACTTGGTTTGGCTAGCAGGTGGGGGCTTAAGTAGTAACCTGTCCCACAATGACCACACAGCTCCTCCAGGCCAGCAGAGGCTGGACACCTACCATACACAGGGGTCTTGCCAGGCAGTATGACCACCACCAGCTGGAGGCCGGCATATGTGTTCTTTAGGTGCCGGAACATGGGCTCCACGCTGTCCGCCCCCTGTGCATATTTACAGAAGCACGGCTGGCCCTGGATGGGCATCCCAGCATCTCTTGAGATCTTTCTTAGTTGCTCTGTGAAGGACCTTAAGGAGAAAGGCACTTTGCTAAGATGCACAGTGAGTGACACAGAATTCAGACCAACCAGGGGCACTGCATAACGGGCACACACTTAGAGAGCTGAAAGCATTTATAGAGATCAGAAAGAGGTTTCTTTGGGGCTGAGGATGTAGTTTAATTACTAGAGAGCTTGTTAAGCATGCATGGGACCCTGGGTTTGATCCTGAAGACTGTGATGCAAGCCTACGATACCAGCACCACAAAGGTAGAGGTAGGAGGATCAGAAGTTCAAGGTCATTAACGGGTACATAGTGAGTTAGAGGCCAGCCTTGGATACACAAGACCCTGCTTGCCTTTTGTAGCTTCAAACTCAAGATCTTACTACTTCAGCCTCTTATGGAGTTGCAGGACTACCCACCACACCCCACCTAGAATTAAGTTCAAGTCCTGGACAAAAGCCACGTCAACACACATGAAAGGGGAAAACATGCTAAACACTCGTGACGGCCGCTGAGGTCTCTGGATGGCTGCCAGGATAAAAATGGCAGACACAAATCCCATGCCTGCTGCCTCCCCTCACGCAGAAATCTCAGTAAAAATTTCAAAACACAATTGTAGTTCATTGATCCTGATTTTGTCTCTTGCGTTTGCCTTTACTTTTATGTTATTTTTTATATTTTTATTTATTTGCAAACAGAAAGAGAGAGTTAGAAGAGAGACAGAGAGAATGGGAATTCCTGGGCCTGTAGCCACTGCAAACAAACTCCAGATGCTTGGGCCACTTTGTGCATCTGGCTTTACGTGGACGCCAGGAAATCGAACCCAGGTCATCAGGCTTTGCAGGCTTACTTGAGATGGACTTCCGTACACTGGCGCTGGGGTGCGAAGCAGGCGATGGCCCACACCTTGATCTCGATGCCCGTGTGGAACTGCTTGTTTCTCATGTCCCACACTCCCTGGACGGGGGTGGCGATTGCCTTATTCTGCAAATGGAAAGAAGCTCAAGTGAGGGCCATGGGAAACATGCTCTTCCAAGCCTGGATCTTGCTCTCAATGACAGTTGCTTGACAAACAAGAGCTCCTGAGGCTGGAACATAACTTGTGTGTTGTCCCTTGTCTCTCTCCTGACTAGCACTGCAAACAAGCCACACACACGTGCAGAGCGGTGGATTCTGGGTGGAAGGTGGTGAGTTGGATGAGAATGAAGGAATGGTTGACAGACGGGGAGATGCATGGATGGGGGGGTCAGTGGATGGGCAAATGGAGACGTCAGGACAGGGGCAAGGGGGCCCAGAGCTCCCTCCAGCCTCACAAGTAGCCTGAAGAATAGACGTCTCTGTTATGCTACAAGGATTCCAGTCACATGCCACTGTCCTCACTGATACCTCATCTGTGAGGGAAGGAAAGGCCCTTCTCACCTGTGGCCAGGCCAGTGGGGACTGAGCCACAGTCCTTCCGTTCTGTGGGCTTGTGGCTGCATAAATGAGGAAGCAGTTCCCTTTGGAAAGCCACACCTTCCCACTAGAGAGGATACCAGAGAAACCCCTGAAGTCCTTTTCTGGGAAGAGCACCAAGCGGGTGCACAGCTGCCATTCCCAGGACTTTGGGCGCCACCCCAGCAGCTGTGCTGGGTTGCTGCCACCGCCTGCCACTTCCATGGCCTCTTATGAGACAGCCCCACACGGAGAGCAGAGGAAGCAGCCCTCACCAGCCATGGGCAGGCCTGAGATGGGGGTGGGTGCCTCCCACTGTATGAGCCTTACCCACTAGGTACAGTGGTCCCACCTGCCTCGAGCTATGACAGCAATGTCTCTACTGTGGGCAAGACCACATCTGGCTAAGCCCTGGCTTTGCAGAAAGGTACTTCACCTCTTACACTAACAGTAGGCAATGGGTAAGGCAGGTGGAGAGAGGGGCTTCTTCCCATTGACATGTTTCATACTTAACAGCATGCTCACTTAGAAACATGAAATGTGGGGCTGGGGAGATGGCTCAGCAGTTAAAGGCACTTGCTTGGAAAGCCTGGGGCACAGGTTCAATCCCTCAGCTACCCAGCTAAAGCCTGACACAAAAATGGCAAACGTCTAGCATTTCCTTTGAGTGACAAGAGAGCCTGGCATGTACACACACACACACACACACACACACACACACACACACACACACACACACACA
>PVHP010039725.1:0-16199 GCA_004024765.1 Zapus hudsonius | reverse complement strand
CCCCCTCAGTGGGACAGGATATAAGGAAGCGAGAGGAGATGGAAAGCTCTTTTCCTTCCTCCCACAGCTGCTGGTGCTTGTTCGTGACTTGCACTCGCATCCTGCTCTCCTACCCTTCCTTGACATCGGAACCCAGTTTCCTCCGCATTACATCATGGACTGAAGACCAGCGGCTCCCAGGAGCCTTCAGGCCTTCAGTGTTGGATTGGGACTGCTGAGGCCTCCAGCCATGTGGACTGAACAGCTATTGGGTCCTTCACCCGAGGGCCTGCAGACTGCTATTGTGGAACTGTCGTAAGCTACCCCATTAAATCCCCCTTTTACTGCAATCCATTTTATCAACTCTGTTTCCTCTAGAGAACCCTGACTAATACACCAGGGCATCTAGCTGCTACAAACTCCAGATGCGTGCGCCACTTTGTGCATCTGGCTTTACGTAAGTACTGGGGAGTCAAACCCGGGCCATTAGGCTTTGCATGCAAGTGCCTAACTGATGAATGATCGCTCCAGCCCAGTGGTTGAAAATATTTTCTTGTGTGTGTGTGTGGGGGGGTGCTGCAGAGAGATGACATTTTCTAGATCACGTTTTTCACGCTGGTTCTGCCCTCTGGCACTTGAACTGCATCATTGTAGAAGGGGTGAGAAGGGTCCCTAGGAAAGGTGAACCACAGTGTTGTTGTGGGGGGAAGCATACTTCCTGCAGCTCAACCTGAAGGAGCAGATAAGCTCACTGGGTGGTTTGTGGTGAAGGTGTTTTACCCTCCTCCATAGCAGAGCAGGTTGGCCAACTTCACGCTGCACTGCGCCCGTGCCACACATTTCTCAGTACCTTCTATGTTAGTTACCTTTCTCTTTCTATGACTAGATGCCTGACAGAAATAACTGAAGGGATGAAAGGCTCTTTTTGACTCATGGTTTAAGGGGATACAATCCATTGGCTCAGTTCAGGCAGCGAGAACGTGAGGCAGCTAGTCACACCATGGTGGCATGAGGGAAGCAGACAGCTCTAGGAGTAACCAGAGGTAGAGCTAAGCTTTAAGCCTCCCCTGGGCCCCCAGTTTCTTTCAGCTAGCCCCCATCTTCTGAAGGTTCCACAGCCTTCCAGATCAGTGCCACCAGCTGGGGACCAAGTGTTCAGACCCATGAGCCTATGGGGGTCATTTCACATCTAAGCCCGAACACCTCACCAATGCTTCCTCACAGATCTGCAAGTCAGTTGCTCAATGCTTTCCTCTCTCTTTCCCTGAGGAACCCTCCCTCTTATGAAGGCACAGTGGCTCCCAGGACGCAAGCAGAAGCACAGGAATCTACAGAGATTCCAGGGTCCCCAGGCTTTCTCTCCTGGGATCAGCTTGAAGCTGTTAGTGGACTTGACAGCTGGGGGGGGGGGATGAGGTCAGGAGAATTCCTCCCCCCCACCCCGCAGGCTTTGAAGGCAGAGCTGAGGATTTGCTTCTCTTCTCTTACAGCACCACCTCCCTATGAGGACACCTTAAATGACATGATTCTGTGAGTGAGAGAGAGAGATCGCAGGTTACATAAGGTGGCTGATGGTAGAGACAGGAATTCCGTCTAGTCGTGAAGCACCTGCCTGAGCCAGGCATTTTCTAAAACTTAGAGCAACACCGCCAGTGGCATATTCCCAGCATCTAGTTTCCAGAGGAGGAAACAGGCAAAGAGAGGCGAAGTCATTTAATTAAAGTCACACAAGGAGCTACCGCTGAGCCGGGATTTGGATCCATCTATGGGGACCCTTCTCATGTCTGTTCTTTTCTTTTTTCTTTTCTTTCCTTCTTCCTTCCTTTCTTTTTCTTTCCTTCCCTCCTTCCTTCCTTCTTGCCTTTTTCTTTCCTTCCTTCTTTCTAATCATAGAAGACACTTTATTATTTTGTTAAAATCATCTGGGAGTATTTCAAATCTGTAGAAATCAAATGCAAAACATCAACATCTTCATGTTGGTTCTTTAAAAATATTTTTATTTTTTTAAGGAGAGAGAGACACACAGAGAGAAAGAGGTAAAGAGAGAATGAGTATGGGCACGCCAGGGCCTCCTGCCACACTGCAAACCAACTCCAGACACATGTGCCACTTTATGCATCTGGCTTCACATGGGTTCTGGGGAATCCAACTCAGGTTGTTGGACTTTGCAAGCAAGTGCCTTTAACCACTGAGGTTTCTCTCCAGCCCTTGTCTCTTCTTAATAGGAACATTGCAGAAGTGTGGAAAGACCACCCGAGCCTGCCCTGTCTCTACCTGGGACCACAAGGATCTTCCTGAGTGCATCTGGGCTGCGCCTTCCAAGAGGAACTGTGGGCAATTGGGTTTCTTTGAAGAGAAGTAGGTTCAAACTGTAGCTAAGCTACTTACTTACCAGCTATCCAAGTCCTGGCCCCTGTGCTCTGCTGTTTTGATCATGGGAGTCCCACCCTGAAGCCTTTGCTGGTCCCAACCTCCTGCTCAGTTCAGCTGGGTTCCTCCTGGGCAACAGTGTTAGGCTAGAAAATGGAAGGAGAGGGACAAGGGCGTTCCTCCCCCAACGCTCTGCCTCTGGTAGCTCAGGTGACTTCTCCAAGGTCCAAGCTGACTCCTGGGCTCCATTCTTCTTCCCTCCAGATCCCCAGCCGTTCTCTCTCCCTACTCTCTCCAACCTTCCATCCTTCTTCCCCTCCATCCTTCCTTCTCCCTCCCTCCACTCTCCTTCCTCCTCCTTTCATCCCTCTCTCCATCCTCCTTCCATTTTCCTCCAGCCTTCCTCTCCTCCCTCCATCCCTCGTCCCCCTCCTGCCATCTCTATCTCTATCCTTCGGGTCTAGGGAAAGGACAGTTGTTATTCTGCTAACCTCTTAGAAGGGTGGCTTCACCCTCTCAGGTGGCCTGATTCCTACACTGATGAAACCAATCCCCTGAATAAAATTCTCTCTGTCGAAAATATTTGAAATGGTTTCTGATTTTTGTTGTTTTGAGACAGGGTCTCACTGTATGTCACTGCCCACTGCCCGCAGGGGCAATGATAAAAACACACACACAAACACACATACACCACGTATGGGTGGAAGAATGCGCATTCTCTCTTTATTGCTCTCTTTCAGATCTCCTTGCTCATACCCCATACCTGTTACCTCATTGCTCATATATCCTCATCTCCCTCTTCATCTCTCTCCTGCAGATATGCTACAGAATATATATATATATATATTCTATTTATTGGTCTATGACAAGAACCTGTGGGCATGATGTGCAAATAGCCTAATCAGGACTCCCTCCTGAAACTCATTAAGCCAAGCCCCTCTTGGCAGGCTGTCAGGTGCCGTCCAAGACTAAGCCAGGCTGTGCCTCCAAAGGCCCCCAAAGGCTTTTGCCCCTGACGCTGTGCAGCCCAGGCTGGCCTCCAACTTGGGATCCTCTTGCCTCAGCCTCTCAAGTGCTGGGCCTTTAATCCAAGCACTGGGGAGGCAGAGGTAGGAGGATCGATGTGAGTTTGAGGCCAGCCTGGAACTACAAAGTGAGTTCCACATCAGCCTGGCCTAGAGTGAGACCCTACCTCAACGAACAAACAAACAAGAATAGTTTCTGATTTCTTGATCATGATAGAAATGCCAGTTGAATTCCCTCCCTTCCCTGAGCTTGCTTTACCCCTCTATAAAGTGAGCACAATCAATGTTCTTACCACCTAAGGTAACGTGATGATGAAATGACTTAATTCCATATACAGTATTGGCTCAGTTTCTGGTAAACAATAACAATGGCTTTCCCAGCTTGGAGACCCTTGGCACGAACAGTTTGCAGTCATATCAGCAGCATGATTAATCCTCTAGTTAGTTACAGAGCTTATTGTGAAAAGAATCAGTTCTGAGTGTGCATCTTAACAACCATCACCGACAGACACATCCCACTGACAGGCTGAGCCTTAGCCTAACAGCTTCTTGTTTGTGTTTTTATATTTTATGATGATCATCATTTTCAGAAACATTTATTTTTAATATTTTATTTAATTGAGAGAATGGGAGCCTCCAGCCATTGCAAACGAATTCCAGACACATCTGGCTTTACATGGGCACTGGGGAATTGAAGTTGGGTCCTTCTGCATTGCAGGCAAATGCCTTAACCGCTAAGCCATCTCTTCAGCCCTAGCCTAGCAGCTTCTGCCTCTTCCTTTCTTCCCTCTTCCTCCTCATAGAGCAGGAGAGCCAGCCTCTTTCCCCAGTGCCACGCATAGCCAAGTGGACGCAGAGAAAATGCAGACCTTTCTTTCACACTTTCTTGGGACTCCTGACAGCTCTCGTGTCATCACGAAACACACTCTCCTCTCATAAATCCATCTTTCACACAAGCTTCAGTGACGGGTGCCGATTGTCAACAGATCAGATTGCTGGTTAATTATATCTCGCTTCCAGACAGTCTGGCAGACATGTAATTAACACCACAGAGGCTCAAGCGAGTCCCCATGTTGACTGGGATTGGGACACTTTGAGCCGTGAGAGCTAAGGTAAGGCCTGTGAGGCCATCTACCTGGACCATTTGGGTGTTTCTTGCTCTTCTGTGTGCCCAAAGCTACCCGAGCCATTAGGGTAATTATACACAGGCTCCTGCTTCTATCCTAGATATGGTAGGTGGGCCACCAGTTCCTGGATATCTCTGAGGATTCTCAGAGGCCTTTTGCCCTCCTGGGTGACAGTTTGTGTGATGGTTTCATGAGTCGCCTTCTGACACTGCCATTTGTCATCTCCTCTTTGCTTAGATTTATACATGGCCCTTCTCTGTGTCACATGATCACCAAAACAGGTGCGATGTGTGAGGCAGCCTTACTGAGATGTGGGGATGGCTGAGCTGGGCCAGAGCTCAAGACCCAGGGAAACAAGTTAACATTGTGCATGTAGTTCATACTGTGAGTTTCCTTAGCGACTTCTGTTCCTGGAAACTTGTCACCACCGCCTCTCTTCTTGGATCTCACCTGCTCCTGCCTGGGTTGTCAGACTTCCTCTGGCTTCCTGAAGCTCTCCTCTCTCCTTCTGTGACTTTCGTATGCTTCTCAGCTTTCTC
The DNA here is from genome assembly GCA_004024765.1 of Zapus hudsonius. Lineage (NCBI taxonomy): Eukaryota > Metazoa > Chordata > Mammalia > Rodentia > Dipodidae > Zapus > Zapus hudsonius. Next base: position 11,159 of record PVHP010039725.1, on the reverse strand, counting down.
TGGGGACCTCTCAACTTCCAAACTCCAAAACCCACTACTTTGTTTTTTAAAATTTATGTTTAGTTTTTATTTCATTGTGTGTGTAAAACTGTGGGCGTACATCATGCGCTATCGTGTGCACCTGGATGTCAGAAGACAGTTTTTGGATTGGTCCTTGATCTTCCACTTCATTTGAGTCTCTCTCTCTCTCTCTCTCTCTCTCTCTCTCTCTCTCTCTCTCCCTCTGCTGTTGTTCTTTGCTGTGCTTGCCATGAGCTTTGGAGAAATATTTCTGTCTCTGCCTCCCATGTCACCATCAATGTGCTGGGATTGCAGAAATGCACCACACATTCTGGCTTAAAATATATTTGTTTGCAAGGAGAAGGAGAGAGAGAAGAACAGAGAGAGAAAGAGAGAGAGAGACAGAGAATGGGCGCAGTAGAGCCTCCAGCCACTATAAATGAACTCCAGACACATGCGCCACCTTGTGCATCTGGCTTTACATGGGTCCTGGGGAATCGAACTCAGGTCCTTAAGTGCCTTAATGGCTAAGCCATCTCTCCACACACACCCATTTTATTTTATTTTATTTTTTGAGGTAGGGTCTGTCTCTCCAGGCTGACCTGGAATTCACTATGTAGTTTCAGGGTGGCCTTAAACTCACAGGGATCTTCCTACTTCTGCCTCCCAAGTGCTGGGATTAAAGATGTGCTTCTGAGAGAGAAAGCCAGGTCCTCTGCTGGGTCAACACCACTCTGATGACACCCCAATGTTGTGAGGTCATGAGCTGGACATTGGGTTCTTATGACTACTTTAGTGAGTCACTCCTGCCCTTCATGGCTTTACCAGTGCAGACTTACCATTTTATCTTCTAAGTGTCAGTGACAGACATCCAGAATTTGGGAGGGAGGCAGCTGGGAATGTGGCTCAAGTCAGTAAAGTGCCTACTTGCAAGCATAAGGACCACATAAAAAGCTGGACAAAGCAGTGTTTGCCTGTATTCCAAGCACTGAAGAGGCAGAGATAGAAGATCCCTGAGGCTTGCTGGCTAGCTAATCTACCTGAATCAGTGAGCTCCAGGTCCAACTAGAAACCCTGTTTCCAAAACTAAGGCAGAGGACTGGAGAGATTGCTCGGTGGTTAAGGTGCTTGCCTGCAGAGCCTAATGGCCCCAGGTTTGATTCCCCGGTGCCCATGTAAAGCTGAACGCTCAAGGTGGCACATGCATCTGGGGTTTGTTTGCAGCAGCTCGAGGCCCTGATGTACCCATTCTCTCCCTCTCTCTCTTGCTTGCAAATAAATTATTATTATTATTATTATTATTATTATTTTGGTTTTTCAAGGTAGGGTCTCACTCCAGCCCAGGCTGACCTGGAATTCATTATGTTGTCTTAGGGTGGCCTTGAACTCACAGTGATCCTCCTACCTCTGCCTCCTGAGTGCTGGGATTAAAGGTGTGCACCACCACGCCTGGTTTAAATAATATTTTTTTTAAGGTGGAGAGCAATTGAGGAAGACACTCAACATTGATCTCAGGTCTCCACACACATACATTCATACGAACATGAACATGTTCGTATACATGTGTTGATGTGTATTAACATATATTCCTGTAGATGACATGTGTTCATATACAGTGTTGACATGTATTAACATATATTCCTGTTGATGACATGTTTTCATATACAAGGTTGGCTGGAGACACACTAGAAGGAAACTTTGCCCACAACTCCCCAGGAAATCTCGTCAGCCCCCAAACCTTCATTTTGCAAATTCTTATCTCCAAGTCTGCTCAAAGCTTTATCTTAGAATACCAAACCCTTCCTCATGCACACACCACACACACACACATGCTTACATACACACACATACACACACACACACGCATGCACACACGCAAAAACAAGTCCAGAATGGGACTCAAGGGTCTAAAATCAAGGGGCTGGCTGGCTGCAATCTTCTGGGAAGCTCTAGGAGAGAATTCCTTTCTTGCCCTCCTCGACTTCCTCGTTCCTTGGCCAGGGGTCTCCCAGCTAGCAAAGCTATCGCCCCAGCTCCTTGCTTCTGACACTAAACATCCTGATTCTTCTGTAGTCAAGACTCCTGTTCAGATATTTGTGGCTACATTGTCACTCGGATCATCAAGGGAAGTTCCCATCTGGCATTTTACAGATCTCATTTTGCAAAGTGCTTGTGGCCTGGTAAGGTGACAGTCACAGATCCTCAGGTTCAGACATGGACGTCTTCAGTGGGGAGGAGAAAGGGTGACAATATTCTGCTTACCACAGCATGACATACCACCAGGCCTCTCCACATATAGTACCCGCCTTCCCCCCCTTTGCTGTCATCACACAATTTATTTTTCATAGGTCCTTCATCCTTTATGCAAATTAGCTTCAGAATGATGGAGAGGCCAGGGTTTCTCCATGGACCACGCTTGGAGACAGACTGCTCCACAGTGCCTGGTGTTGGCCACTGAAATTTCAGACATGCCAGCTGTGGTGTAGGCTGCTAACAATGCAGGCAACCAACCATAACTTGTATCCTCCCAGAAGCCTCCTGGGGACTCACACACAATGGCGGTCAATATATGTGGTTTGACTGTGGATTTACTCAAAGGGCTGTTTGAAAGGAAGTGGAATCCCCCCCACCCCAGGACAAAAGGGAACCAGCCACCAAAGTAAATGATATGATCTTTAGGGAGCCGTAGAGCCATTGGGAAGGGTTTGGCATTCCATAGGGAGGAATGAGAAAGGGTATTTTTTAAACTTTTTATTGATAACTTCCATAATTATAGACCATAAACAATTATGATTCCCTCCCCTCCCCCATATTTCCTCCCCATCTCACTTAGTCTCTGTTTCGTTTTGGTGTCATCATCTTTGATGAGGAAGGGTTTGTATTCCATAGAGAGGAAGGGTTTGGTATTCTAATTTATAATAATCACAGACACATTGCCTTCACACTCAGTCTCTGAGCCTGATTATGTCTGTGACCCCCACAGCGTGTCCAGTGCTGTCTTCACATACAGTAGGTGTTAAAGATTTTTTTTGAGTCAGCCTGAACTTGGCTGGCCACTTGCCCTTGACCATCCTAGGCTTCCATTTCTCCGTTTGCCTAACAAGGAGTTCCAGGAGTGGTCACAGCTCTGACTCTCAGAGGTGTTTGGAATCTTCTAGCTTCTTTCCCTGGGGAGCATTTCCCATCTGGTTTTGGTGGGCAATGAAGAACCTTGGCAATAGCCTGTAATATTTTGGGGACATGAAGGGCCTCTTTGGCCAATAATTTGTTATAAGGTATCACACCCCTAGCACTGAAATTTTTCTAATAATAACCTATGGCTTCTGGGCACAATAATATCCACCTTCACAAGATACTTCTGCCCAAATTCTCTATTTTTTTTTGGTTTTTCTAGGTAGGGTCTCGCTCTAGTCCAGGCTGACCTGGAATTCACTATGTAATCTCAGGGTGGCCTTGAACTCATGGTAATGCTCCTACCTCTGCTCCTGAGTGCTGGGATTAAAGGCGTGCGCCACCACACCCAGCTTCTATTTTTTTAAAAAAATATTTTATTCATTTTCAAACAGAGAGAGAGAGAGAGAGAGAGAGAGAGAGAGAGAGAGACAGAGCACCAGGGCCACCACCTTGTGGGTCTGGCTTATGTAGGTACTGGGAATTGAACTGGGGGCCTTAGGCACTGGAAGCAAGTGCCTTAACCGCTGAGCCATCTCTCCAGTCCCATTATTTTAACATCTATGTTGTTTAGCTAGTGAAGATGTAGGTTTTCATATGGCTTGTTCACATCAATTTAACTTTGGATTAACCCTCCTTTCCTGGATCCCCTCCCCGGACCCCACTTAGACCAATTCCTTACCAGCATTTCCCCCCTCTACTTACACACCTGCTCCTCCCTCCCTGACAGCCCTCTCCTAACTTCCTGGCCTCTGCTACTGACTTTCCTTCAACTCACATACAGATCTAAACATTTGAAGCTAGGATTCAAATTTTTAAAAAATATTTTATTCATTTTCAAGCAGAGAGAGAGAGAGAGAGAGAGAGAGAGAGAGAGAGAGAGAGAGAGAGAGAGAGAGAGAGAGGAAGGAGAGAGCGTACCAGGGCCACCACCTTGTGGGTCTGATTTATGTGGGTCCTGGGGAATTGAACCTGGGGCCTTAGGCATTGGTGGCAAGTGCCTTAACCACTGAGCCATCTCTCCAGGATTCAAATTTGAGAGAGAACATGGTGTGTTTAACTTTCTGGGCCTGGATTACCTCATTTAGTATGATTTTCAGAACTTTTGACCTTAGACATTTAATGTCCTTTGAGAACATATATGCTTGGAACTCAGACATCTTTGAATGGGAGAAAAGTGTATCTACACAGCTCACCCAGAGCACCTGCTTTACATTGTCCACACATGGCTGTTCCCCGAATGGAAGTTCTGCTTTTATATAATTCTATATTGATCCACAGTGTCTGTTTCTGTTTTGCCATTGTTTCTGGTTTCTGTTGTGCTGAAATCTCAAATCTTTTACCTCAAATCTTTCATAATGTAAAGGAATTTAACAAATTATTAATACAATAATAATAGTAGTAGTCAATAATGTTACTAATCACAATGCCTTGTGCTGATTTTCTTAGCATTTGTTCTGCTCCCGGGATGATGGAGATTTTAATCAAATTAAAGCACCTCTCCCCTTTCTATGCCGAACAGTGTTTGGCTAGCACCCCAGATTCTAAGCTGAAGAGTGTAAACAATCTTAACCCCACTCTTGTCAGGCCCTCTGTCACTGTGTCCTGTTCTGAGTCACTCGGCTATCTTATAAAACTAAATCCCTGAGTTATAAGAACACCCCTGAACACACAGCTTTCTGTTCCATATTTGTGCTTTCTTATCACTGACTGATTGCTAAGGAATTTTCTGTTTGTGCCTCCAAATCATATAACCTTAGAAACTTGGAACCCACCAACAGATGATGTTACACTATCCACCACACTGTCTCTAAAACCTCTGAACCATCAAAGCTCAGTGCTCAGGCTTTGGAAGTTATTCCCCTGAGTCCATGTTGACATGATTAAATTTTCTGATTCTCCACTCTATCGCTGGTGCTGGCATTGTGTGACTCAGTTTCCCTTGACACCAGGACTAAAGCAAGCACTTTGGATGCTTTATCTATAGTTGCTTAAAAATAAGGTCAAGTTATCACTGGGCTCATTTTGTAAATGGAAAATAGAGGCTCAGAGAAGCTGGCATCACACAGCAGTGATCACAGCTGTGATTCAAAGCCAGGGTTCTTAACCCACAGACTTGTCTTCTCGCCATTCTCTGAGAAGACCTGAGGTTTATTTCTGTTAAATCATGCATCCCAAGGGGCCTCGCCGAGTCTACGAAGAGGGAAGAGATTAACACTCACTTTACCAAGGAGGCATCCTCCCCTCCCTCCATTCCTTGTGGGAGCTGGTAGGACTCTTTTCAAGGCAAGCACCTAAGGGGTGGGGGCTTCAGGACATGGCTGGTTTGGGTTTTCTGCATCAAGCCTTTGTTACCTCCCCACATTTCATCACAGTGTCCTTGAACCCAAGGTAGCCCAGCCCTGAGCTGGCATCCCCTCCAGGCAGCTTTGGACACACATTGAAGAAGGGAGGGGAGCTGAATGGACTGTAGCCACAGTCCTTCACCTTCAAGGGTTTGACAGGACAGTTGAGGTCCTTGGTCAGGACAGGAAGAAGACAATGTTTGCGTAGCTTGAGCCCTTCTGAGAACACATTATGTCTCCAGAACATTCCCCGTGAAGGACTTTGAATTGATTGCATGAAGACATCAATAACCATCCTCCTGTGAAAACTTCCCCCACAAGGGTATAAAGACAGGTGTGCAGGGTGTTCACCAAATAGCTTTGACAGCGGAAGAGTCAGATGCCATCAGAAAGTCCATCGAGAGAGGACTGAGGAGCTAAATGATGATACAGTCACAATAATAGGATGTGATAAAGCTATAAAAAGAATGGGATTTGGGGCTGGAGAGATGGCTCAGCAGTTAAGGCACTTGCTGCAATGCCTAGCGACCTGGGTTCAACTCTTCAGTCCCTACATAAAGCCAGATGCACAAAGTGGTGCATGCATCTGGAGTTCATTTGCAGTGGCTAGAAGCCCTGGTTCAGGTTCTCTCTATCGCTCCTTGTAAATAAATTAATTTAAAAAAAGAATGGGATATGGGCTGGAGAGATTGCTCAGTGGTTTAAGGTGCTTGCCTGTAAAGCCTGACAGCATGGGTTCAGTTCCCTAGGACTCATTTAAAGCCAGATGTACAAGGTGGCACATGCATCTGGAGTTCATTTGCGGTGGCAGGAGGCCCTGATGTACCCATTCCCCCCACTCTCTCATTCTTTCTATCTCTCTGCTGGCAAATAAAGAAAACATTTAAAAGGATGGGACAGATAGGAAAGATTCTAAGTTGTACTAGTAAACCAAAAATAAATAATAAATAAATAAATAAGCAGTGGCAGGAAAATTTTTTATTATAAAAATTGGACCCATGTTCAAATAAATAAATGTGCAAACTCATCAAAGGATATATTAGAACCTGGAGATTTTTTTTTACTTGAAATATCAGACCTCATGGAGGAAAAACAATATAATGTTAATTTTCACTCTTTGGGCTTAAGAAATAGTTTCTTTTAAAATTCAGCTTTGAAATAATGATTCATCTCTCATAGAATGCAGCATTTTATGTTTTGCTGGAAGACTGTAAGTCTTTAGAATGATAGGACTTTGACTATGGATGAATTATGCACATGGAGATCAGGCCTGGGAGATAAGATGATGCACAGAAAACTTAAAAAGAAATGCATTTTGGATTTAGGAGTGGGATAACAGGATGAGTGTACAAGGTGCAGAAGAAGCTAAGTAATAGATTTCTGGAATTGATTTTTTTTAACTGGGAACACATATTACTCTGGCAACAGGAAGCAAATACAGGTTCAGAAAATCCTTTCTGAGTCAGATCTTTTGTGGGAAATAGTGCAAACTCATTTTATATGCAGGGAAATGGGAGGCATTTGACAATTTTGCAATCAGGGAGGCTTGGATCTCATTTCTGCTTTTAAAATAGAAAGAATTTGTTGTTTTCTGGTTATCAAAGTAGGATGTGCTCGTGGTATAAATAGATTCTCAAACAACATGGGTGAGAAGGCACTGAAACTCACCCCCAAGAATGCATCAGACAGCTAGAGACGGCAACTGGGAAGAGTGGAGTCCAGACTCCTAACAGACACAGAACCCAGCCTCCCATGCTACCTTAAAACCTGACTTTGTTTACTATGTAAGGGTTGTCTTTGCAAATCCATAATATTGCAATACACATCATCCTTTTAATGGCCTCGATACCTTACCTCTATAGCTGGGCCACAATTGATAAATGTGCTTCCATTTTCTTTCTCTTCCCTTCCTTCCTTCCTTCCTTCCTTCCTTCCTTCCTTCCTTCCTTCCTTCCTTCCTTCCTTCCTTCCTTCCTTCCTTCCCTCCCTCCCTCCCTTCCTCCTTCCTTCCCTCTCCCTTCCTCCTCCTCCTCCTGCCTCCTTCCCCCTTCCCTCCTTCCCTCCTTCCCTCCTTCCCTCCTTCCCTCCTTCCTTCCTTCCTCCCTTCCTTCCTTCTTTCCATGTTTTGTTTGTGGCCAATTTAAAAAGCGGTGTCATGAAAATCCTCACACATATATTCTTAAGCCTTACATGATGATTTCAAGTCCCAGAAGCATCATTGGCTGAGTCAGAGCCTTTGCTCGCCCTGAAGGCATTCGAGCCTCGCCACCATGTGGTCTCCTGTGGTAGGAATACGCACTAGTACTCATTGGGCACTGACTTGGTACCAGGCTCTGTAGTCCTTAGCCTTCTGAGCAGTCACTAAGGCTGCTGTTCGTAGATTCTCCATCTTATAGATGGGTAAACTGAGGCTCAGCAAGGCATGTAACATCTCCATGCCACACAGCTGAAAGCTGACAGAGCCAGGGGCCAGCCCCACCTAGTCTGCCTGCCTCTGAGAAGAGGTCACGGTCATAGCATTGTGATTACTGCCACTCATGGGGCACCGCAGTCCTCGTGTTTCATCATCCAGCCCCCAGCACAGGGACAGCCATGTACCCTCAGCCGCACACAAACTCATTGTTCCCATTCCTGTGGCATGTGGAATTCCTGTAGTGGCAAATGACAGCAAATCCAAGCTGATTAAATCATAAAGTGATGTGTTGGCTTCAATAACCAGAAGTTCCAGGTTGGGGAGGTGGCGCTCAGTACGTTAAACGCTTGTAGCAAGTGTGAGGACCTGAGTTCAGATCTCCAGAGCTCACATAAAGCCAGACGCTGTAGCAGAATTTATAATCCCAGCCATCCTATGGTGAGATGGGGGGGCAGAGACAGGAGAATCCCTGGAAGTTCACGGGCCATATGCAGCAGGGAACCAGAGATTCCACCTCAAACAAGGTGCAAGGTTGTCCTCTGACCTCCACACATGTGCCTTGGCATGTGACACCCCCATTCACACACTCACGCAAACATAAATACACAAAGATTCCAAACAACAACAGGGCTGGAGAGATGGCTCAGCAGTTAAGGCATTTACCTGCAAAGCTTAAGGACCCAGGTTCAATTCCTCAGTACTGACGCACAACCAGATACACAAGGTGGCGCTTGACTCTGAAGTTTGTAGTGGCCTGGAGCGCCTATTCTCTCTCTATCTGCCTCTCTCTAAATTTAAACAACAGAAGTCAGTGAAGGACTGATGGCCAAGGCAGCCTCCCACCAGCAAGACAAGGTGAGCTGAGCTCAGGCTTGTCTCGTCTCTGACTTCTGTGCTGTGGGCTTCATCACCATCTTCTACCCGACTCCCATTTGTGGGCTCCAGATGGTTCCCAAGTCCAGACAGAAGGAGAGAGGGCTGACTTTGGAAGAAGACCCCTCCCCAGCATTCCAGCTTCTCACTGTCCTGACCTGACCTGGGTGCCCATGACTGTGGCCAGGAAGGTTGTGGGGACATTTTTGTCTGAGCTGGTTCCTTTCCTTGACTCTGTTTTCTGCAAAGTGACTGTCCCAGGAACAGGGTGGATGCATACCCCCGTGCTCCCGGGTCTTCCATGGAGCAACTGAGGCACATTGTATGTGCACTGTGGCTTCCATAGCCATCCACAGTACTCAGCAGCAAGGTTTCTTCTACTGACCCTAATCCTGGCTTGGTGACCCACCTTTTAAAGCTCATTTTTCATTCATTCATTTTAAAAATATATTATTTATTTACAAGTAGAGAGAGGGAGAGAGAGAGTATATGGTGCATCTGGCTTTACATGGGCACTGGGGAATCAAACTGGGTCATCAGGCTTTACAGACAAGCGACTTAACTGCTGAACCATCTCTCCAACCCCTCTTTCTTTCTTTTATCTATTTATTACATGTATGTATATGTGTGATGTATGTGAAAGCATGCAGGTGTGAGTGTGTGTGTGTGTATAGACCAGAAGTCAATGTTAGGTGCCTTCCTCAATTGTTCTCCACCTTACTTTTGAGGCAGGATCTCACATTGAGCTGGCCAGTGATCCGCAGTGATCCTCCTATCTCTGCCTTCCCTGTGTTGAGATTACAAGCACACACAGCCATGCCCCAGCATTTTATGTGGGTTTTGGGGATGGAACTCAGGCCCTCATGTTTGCAAGGCAAGAATTTTACCCACTGAGTTATCTTCTGGGCCCTTCCCTTTTATATATTCATATATATATATATGAATATATGTGAATATACGCACGTTGTTATATTTGAATAACATGAATATATATTATACACATGTACATAGATGTATATTATACATATATCTGGCAGTGGAGTGTTCAGCACTGAGACATCTCTATCTCACCCTCCAAGGCTCAGGAACCATTGTGGAAGAGGTGATGGAAAGAATGTAAAAGCCAAAGAAGGGGAGGACTGCTTACAATACTATCTTCCAGACACAAAGTGGCCTTGATATTTATGACCTCACAGTGGCTGTTACCTATACAAGATCTGCAGAATAGGAGGGGGAAATGATGACATCGAAATAGATGAGAAATTAGATGGAAAGAGAATGGAATTCAGTGGAGGGGGATTTGGGAGAGGAAACAGATGTGGTGGTAGGAGGGAGTTATGACCCATGGTATATTGTCTATATGTTTGGAAGTTATAATAAAAAGTCAAAAAAATCCAGTTTTTAAGAATATGACTCTGCTCTTTGTAATATGTACAAAATGGTACAATTCCCCATTAAATAACACCTTTATTTGTTTGATATAACCCCTAATTCTCTGTTTGCATCAATACTTATTAAATATTGTTCTGCTCTTATGGTTTTTCCATTGGGTAAAACCTTTGTTTGATAAGAGAACTCCTTCTAATAGATAAAAATGGGGACCAATCATACAAAATTTCATCGTGCCTATAAAATGAAAACTGACAATAAATTGTCAAGGTTAATCAAGGCTTTTAGCTTTTTCAGCTTGACATTCTGTCACAGGTAAAATTTTTTGAATTTTTTTTGCCCCCTTAAGAAGACACACATCTATTCACCCCAGATAGGGCTCAGGTGACAGACCAAAGTGTAACTGTATTGAAAGCAGTGTTGGTGAGTGTGGTAGTTTGAATAATGTCCCCCAATAGATTCAAAAGTTTATTATAACTGTAAATTGTCTCCAGCCAGTTCTGGCTGGAGGAGGTGTGTCACCTTGGCCAGATCCTAGGGTTCAGCCATAAGGTGTTTCTGGGGTGGGTCTGGAATTCTAGCCAGCCTTTTCCTTAACTTCCCCTGGATCTGTTAGTTTCAATGAATACTTTCCTCCCCCAAATTGTGCCTGGTTTGGAGATTCATCCCAGCGGCGTGTGCCTGACTACGACAGTGAGTCATTGATTTTATTGGGGCTTACTTACAGAGCAGGGTGAGGGGCTGCTTGCAGGAGCATGGGTGACTGAAAGGCAGCTGCATCTCTGGATGCAGCTCACTGCAAGAACTTGCTGCAGCTCAACTGGTCACAGTCTCTTCCCAAGGAGTTGTTTTCCCTTCTATAACTTTAGAGAGGGGTCTTGCCACCTTTACCCCAGACTTCTTGATTTCCTGAGCCTTGGTTCTCCTCCCAGAATTGAATATTTCAATTTAAAGAAAATTGTGCCGGG
>PVHP010039724.1:0-16251 GCA_004024765.1 Zapus hudsonius | reverse complement strand
GGAGCAAGATGTTGAGATAAAATTGGCTGGAGATTGAAGTGGGAAGGATCCAAGCAGAAAGATTCAGGGCTTAGCAAGTGTAATCAGAAGACTGTCAAATTTCACTGATATCTCAATACAGCTTGTAGATAGATGGGTGCTGCTAATACTATATCAATGAAAATGTCTGTGGCATGCTGGGTATGTTTTTATCAGTGTGAGGAAGGATGTAAGCTAAGATTGATAGAGGTTTTTGAAGCTGATGCTCATTGTTCCTAAGTGCTTTGGGGCGTCAATTACAGGACGTATGCCACATAACAGTTGTATGTAAATATGACTCACCTGTTCTATTTTCACTTTGTATTCCATGCCTGATTATTTCAGGCTGTGTTATGGGTGGCGTACATGTGAATATGAACATGTATGCTCATATACATCAATGCATTTGTACATTCATGTGTGTGTTTTTTTCTATTTTTATTAGAATTATTTGAAATTTTTAATAGAAAATTTTTATTGTGGATATATATATTATAAATTTTATTATAGATTAAAATTTGCCATTTAAACCAATTTTGGTGTGTAATTTAAGGATACTAAATATATTCAAATCATTGTCCATTACAGCTAATTCTTCACAGAACTTTTTTAGTACTCCAAATGGAAATTCTGTTTCCATTAAACAAAGAGAATGGGCAAGCCAGGGCCCCTACAGCCATTGCAATGGAACTCCAAATGCATGTGTGACTTTGTATACTGGCTTTACTTGGACACTAGGCAATTGATCCTGGGTCCTTAAACTTTTCAGGCAAGATCCTTAACCACTGGTCAATCTCTCCAGCCCTCCCATACCTTTTTGTATTATTAAGTAGAATTTTGTATGGATACATCGTGTGTTGGTACCACCATTTCCCTCCTCCCTGCCCCCATTTCACTGAGAGCTCTCCTCAGTGGGTTGCTGGTATTCACCAGGGGTTGTGGGTTATGAACTGGGAGAGCAGCAGTCAGTCATTGTTGGGGAGGCAATGGCTCTGGATATTCCCAAGCACCCTGTGGCTCTTTTAACCTTTCATCCCCCTCTTCTGCAAAATTCCCTGAGACATGGTGGGCACATTTTAATTCTACCTTAGTTTTGAGCTCTTTGCTGCTTCTGGATTTAAGTCTTGATGCGTTTTGAGTATCCTTGGTGTCTGTCTCCATTACCTAGGCTTAGGTTCTCAGGCTCACCAGTTCACCATGGAATCAGCACTCTTGCTAATTCCTCTGTGGTTTCACCTGGGCTCTAGCTGATGTGTGTGAGGGGTTGTTCATCTTCTGTCAGGGAGTCAGTTACCATTTCATATTTGGGGAGTATTTCGTTGTCCTTGGTCCTCACACTTCCTTCTGAAAAGTAAAAACAGATTCTCCAATGGAAAGTGAGATCAGCATAGGTTAAAGGGGATAGACATTGGTATAGAGATTATCATGGGTTTAACCTCTCTTTTGGCCAAAGGTTAGTAGGAGTATCTCATGGAATCCATGATCTTGGTCTCATGGGTTGCATTCTAATTAGCAGATCTCTTAGCCATTCAGAGGGCATCTGTGTTGTGATGTGTCATGTACTAAAATTACAGTATGCACTCAGGATACTTCCCTGGAAAACAAAATAGGAAATCAATGTTTGTCATTGAAGTTTTTTTCTTACAAAATAAATAACTTCATAAGAATTTCAGAACTGGAAATAAATTTTTAAAGGAATACTTGATATTGTCAAAATCTTTCAACAATCTGAGTCTATATGCACAGGATTTCATGAATTTATCAACCTGACTTTGGTGGAAAGACTCAGCTTGCAGAATCGTTTATCATGTTAAGCCTTTTCTATTTTAGCTGACAGTAAAGTCTTCCTGTGAGAACTCTTTGAATAGCAAAATGAGCTACTTTTTACTCTTTAAAGTTATGTGATATGCAAATGGTACAAAATATTTGAAATAAAAAATGCTTTTGAGTTTGATGAATAAATACTACAGGAAGTAGATTTCTAAACAACTCAATTTCCAAGAAAATAGGGAATTTTTTTTTCCTTAGAATGACTGGTATGTTTCTTGTAAAGATATAATAGCCATAAGTAAATGCATGAAAGTTTTATTTATAATATTATTTGGTAGAAAATTGATCTAAAATAAATGGTAGTTGAAAGTAGATAAATATTTTAGCATATTGTATATAATACTAAAATGTTTATTTAATATTATACACATATATTAGCGCAGATGTTAAAAATAATGGGTGATAAATTATATTACAATACTTTAATTCTGGTCAGTGGATCTACGAAGTTTTAAATAACTCTCTAGTGTGCCCAGTAAAGTAAGGCAAATCATTCTGAAGATATTCTTTGTGTCAAATTATAATTTGTATACAAAATGTATTCTTTTTTCTACCAAACAAGCAGTGTAATTCTAGTTTAACAACCTAAAACATTGAATATGAAAAAAATAAGCAGAGTATAGTAAAACTGTCCCATGTGATAAAGAAAAGCATGAAGCCAAAAATTGGACTAAATTTCAAAGTTAATATCTTCAATAATATTTATGCATAATACCCTGACATAAATTTGAAAATCTGAAGAATACTAATTCATTTGTCAGTATAAACATTGGTTCTAATCTGGGTTTCTTATGGGTTTGCCCATTGGAAAACAAACACATTTGTAAATAGTGATTTTCAAAATAAAACATTAGTTAATGCATTTTAGAAGTTAGTGATGGTATGTCAAATCTTCACTTATTCAAAACAAGTACAAGAAGTAAAATATGATTAAGTTGTTAGTACCTGTGTGTAATTAACCTTCCTCTTTTGCCTAAATGGCTTAAAATATACTTCAGTTTTGCTAGTGACAATCAGCTTGGGATTTTCCAAAATGAAAAAAAATGGTCTTAATTTATGAAGAATATTTTTGCTGTGTAAAATTCTAGGTTGGTTTATTTCCTAGGATATCAATATTTTGTTATTGCAATATTTTGGTTTGTCTGAGTTCTCATAAGATATTGGTTGATCATTATTTTTTGTTTCATTATAAATAATAGTCTTTTCTCTGGCTGCTTTATGAATCCTCTCTCTACCACTGATTTTTGGTAACTTGAGTAACAGTCTGGTTGGTTGCAGGTCTGTGGGTTTACAGTTTTCATCAAATTAGGAAAGTGTTCAGCCAGTATTTTCCCACATACTTTTTTTTTTTCTGGCACCCTTCATAATTCCCTGTCATTCAAGTTAGAATTGAATCTATTTATACTGAAGCAATATAGATCTCCTAGCTTCTTAGTTTGCACTCATTTATTTAATATGCAATTAATCAATACATCAAAATCCTTAATCATGACAGAAGTTGCGTTGTCTATTGGGTCAACAACACTTTTCCTCTCCCTCTCTATTTTTGAGATGGAGCAGAGCTAAGCAGCTCAGGTTAGCCTGGAACTTTCCATGCTCCTGCCTCAGCTGGGTAAGTGTTAGAATTACAGGTATCAATATCATGGTCTGCAAAAGTGATGAAGGCTCTTAACAAATCTAAGTGTACAGAAGTATGCAAATGACAATTTCATCATGTTGTTTATAAGTTGACATGCTATAGTCCATACATAAAGTCACCCCAGGAAGACTGACACACCGTCATGTGGGGTGAAGGAATGACTGCTTTGAGACTCAGGTGATGGACACTGCCTTCAGATGCTGGATATCACAATGGGAGCAGGAGTCAAACCACCAGCCCTTAAGTGCAAGCATGGGGGCGGGGGCTTTGTTGGTGGATATTTCTTGATCATTATTATTTTTTGTTTCATTATAAATGGTAGCCTTTTCTCTGGCTGCTTTATGGATCCTCTCTCTACCACTGATTTTGTCAAACAAAACGTATGATCTTTCATCATCCTGGACACTATTTCTACTACGAGTGACAGTCACAGTGAGTCAGCAATTACAGACCATCTCACTCAAAATGTGAAAGCATGAGCCAGGACTCTTGCCCTTGCAGAGTGTCAGGGACAGACACATGCCACATTTAGACAATTGTATACACAGTAGTGCAGAAATCCTTTGTACATTTCATGGGCTCCATGCATGGAAAGTTCCATGAGCACTGAAGGAAGAAATGAGGTCTGGAGGTTCAGGGCCCAAGGAAACTCTGAGGATATGCCATTTTCAGCATCTGCTAATCCTAGGCAAGGGAGGGAGACTTGCTTTTGGAAGATAAACTGTTGACATCCCCTGAGACATAAGCCCCAAATCAGGGTCCCCTTGCTCATAGCCTAGGACAGTGGCTGGATTCACACTTATCCTGTACATTTTAAGATCTCAGCCTTGGTCTTGAAATGCTTAAAATACATCCTTCTAAGCCCTTCAGCTATTAACCTGGTAGGCCTGCCTTTATTATATGTGACTTAATGTCTCTTTCTTATGGCTCTTAGTACCTGTTCTTTGTTTTGTGCATTTGCTATTTTGGCTATAATATGATGTCGGGAGTTTCTTTTCTGATCTTGTTTATTTGGTGTTCTGTATGCCTTTTATACTTCAGTGGCCATCTCTTTCATTAAATTTGGGAAATATCTTCTAAAATTTTATGCTAGATATTGGTCTTTTCTTTCCATGCCCATTTTGTGAACATTCGTTCTTTTCATTGTATTCCAACCATCTCTCATGATCCATTCATATTTCTCATTGGTTTTAACTAAGTTACCCAATTCCTCTACCTCATCTTCAAGGCCTGACATTCTATCTTACACTTGATCCATTCTATTACTGTAGCTCTTCATGGATCTTTTTTATTTGACTATATATATATATATATATATATATATATATATATATATATATATGTGTGTGTGTGTGTGTGTGTGTGTGTGTGTGTGTGTGTGTGTGTGTGTTTCATTTCCAGCTTCATTTCCGTTCAGATTTTCTTCAGTATTTCCTCTTTTTTTTCATTTCACTTTCATATCTGGCTTAACTTCATCATTTCACAAATTCTGTGTTCCCTAGGAATTCATTTAAGCCTTGGTTGGTGTCCTCTTTGAATTGATTCAGGATTTCTTTCAGTCATTTAGTCATGTCCTCTTTGAGTTCTTTGCATATATCTACAATCATTCATTTTAGTTAGTTCTTTGTCTGAAGTTGAAGTTTCCTCTATGTAGCTCTCATGGGGTTATGGAGGTTCCCTACAATGATGGCATGATGGGATGAATAATTCTTTTTTGTTGTTGTAGTTGGTTTTTCATGATAGGGTCTTGCTCTAGCGTAGATGATCTGGAATTCACTATGTAGTCTCAGGCTGGCTTCAAACTCACATAGATCCTCCTACTTCAGCCTCCTGAATTCTAGGATTAAAAGTGTGTGTCACTATGTCTGGCAGGGTGAGTAATTTTCACAGAAGACATATTGATTTAATTTTTCATGCTACCTGTTTTGCATTGAGACTTACCCATCTGGAGATAGTGCCCTGGTCAGGCCTTTCTGGCACACTGTGTGGGTACTTGGCATGGTGCTGGTATTTCTTTTTGTTCACTGGCCTTTGCTCTCCCTGTGGGTCCCTGGTGCTGCTTTATGAATGGGTTGTGAGGTGATCTCCTTTTGGCTGCAGCTGTGCCAGAGCTCATGCCCAGGACCAACTATGAAAATGTTGGCTGATTGTCAAAGGGAAGGGAGAGGGTGCTAGAGGCAAGCCTGTGCACCCAAACTCATGGCTGATACCCCGCTCCAGTGGAGGAAGGGTAATACCCTCCTGCAGATTTCTTGAAATCTTTCCTTGTTTGGATGCTTTTGTTAGTTTGTCCTAAAAATGTCATGACCATCCCTTGCCAAATTCTCACCATTGTCTCTTCATTTCTTCCTTGAATTTCTTCTATTTTTCCTTCTGACGTGGTCCAAAATAATTTCTAGGCAAAAATCTATGATAACTCGTTGGCATATCTTATTCTCTGCTGGTAACAGTGAGGGTCTACCTGCCGACTGATATTTTTACCTGAAAATGGTTTTTCTATATGATTTCAAGTCAAATATTCTAGTTACTTAAACCAGGAAGGGTAAATTCAGTTTTCGCTACTTTATAACAGTTGCAAGATTTTTCCCTCTATAATCTTCTTAAAATAAACTAGATTATCTTAAGTTTTTGAATCACTCTTTCCCTCCTTCCTAGTTACTTCAACTCACGTTCATATAATTTACACTTGATCACTCAACTGTAAGGTTTCACCTACCTGTGTTTAGTGAATGACTTGTGTATTTCTGAAGTCCCTGATCACTTTTCCACTTCTTAAGTTCCCAAACTCTCAGCAAGGGAGGCTTTTTTTGATTACTGTTGCCATTTTTGTTTTGTTTCCACAAAATCAAATCTTAGCTCTGCTTGTTTCATAACACTAGTGTCCTGGATTTCCTATTACTGTTTTCAGCACATCTTTGTATTGAATTCCAACTACTAGAAAACTCACACTTTGGGCTTGAATTTCTTCACTGAACTATAGACTTCTAAATTCATTTGTTAACTAGCCATTTCCACAAAGGAATATCTAAAGAATACCCACAGATATATTTCACAGAATCATCACGAGTTCATTTTTTTTCTGAAATATGATCAACTTTCTGAGCTCTCTATCCATTGAGCTATGCCAAAAACAAGGACTTCATCAACGCTAAATTCACTCCCATGCTATCTGCTGCTAAGTTCTGTCAGTCACTTGAAGTTTCTAAATATTCCTTAAAGTCATTAATCATTCCTTGTTTCCCTTCATTAAATCAGGTTCCTGTCTTCTAGTCTATTGCAATACCTTACTTAGAGACATTTTCTTTATTTGCACTGGCTCTTATATAACTACTCCACGCTACAGCCAGAGTGGTATTAAATGGAATCTAGTTATAGCCATTCCAGCTTTAGTGTGTTAAGTGGCATTGAATGCCTTTTAGAATAGAGTTGAGAAATCCTCAAATATGACTTTCAGAAATGGTGTACCTTCCTGTCTATCTACTGCTGGATTCTAATACTGCACTGCTTAAAGGTTTTTGTTTTAACCAAATACTTCAGATATGCCTTTCTCTCTTACATTCTTCGAATGTGTTGACACTGAAAACTCTCTGGACATATCGTTGCTTGTTGTGATATCTCCTCCTTCCAATAGTCATACAAAATAATGCACTTTGGCTATCTCATCTACAGATCTCCTTTGAGTTGAATGATATATTCTAAAATAAAAATCCTGAATCAGGTTATCTTCTTTTAATTTCAGAAAAGCAGGGATGGAGGGATTACTCGGTGGTTAAAGCTCTTGCCTAGAAAGACTAACCACCCAGGTTCAGTTTCTCAGTACCCACATCAAGCCAGATGCACAGTGATGCATCTGCTGTGCCGATTCTCTCTGTCTCTCTTCTTTCTGTCTCTCTCTGCTTGCAAATAAATAAATAAACAAATAAATGATATTTTTAAAAGAGCATACACAGAGCAGCCTTTTTTTGAAAGTGAATACATCTTGTCTCTGTGATCATTCAGTTTGTCATTAATCCTGTAATTATCCAATGTACTCTCTGACAACTGCATGTCTATTCTCTTTAGCCAAGTTTTCTGTGATAGTGCTGGAGTGGTATGTCATTTTTTGGAGGAAAAAAATGGATAAGTGATGGCATTATATTAACAAAACCAGAATCCAAAAACTATGCAAAGGTACAACACTCTTTATTTAAAATAAGTAAATGATAGTTGTGCCTTATTTAAAATGATCATAGATGTATTCTAAAGAAATAATTGGTTTGCATTTCCCTTGCATTGTATTGGCTGATTCTGATCCACTCTTTGATTTGACATATTGTTTTGATTAAAAAAGAGAAAGAAAACATTTTTTCACTTTCTGTTTTAAACACTTCCATCTCAGAGACCTCAAGCACCACAAATTCTTCAGCCTCATCTAACTGACCTTTAAGTGACCCACTTTCCTTCCTCTTCCTGAATCCTGACAACCCTGGTTTTTCCCATTGTCCCTATATTCTATTTTACCTTTCTCAGCCTACAATTTTGTCCCACTTATTTTTGTGTCTATACTTAGTGATGGTTAAGTCCTTTAGGGATGAATCAGCTATAAATATTTATGTCACTTTATAACAGGATTCCCACCAGCCCTGCTTTGTGAGGAAACCTGACATTCTTCTCTCTTCCTCTATTTCTTTCCATTTCCCAGCCAGGAAACAAGCTAGATTGTCATCCAATCATCATAACTGTTTCTTTTATGATTTCCTCACTAGCCCTTGAATAGTCTTACTTATCCCCTATCAATTGTGTTTGTTTTCCTTGTCACAGCTCTTCCAATCTTAGTCTAATGTGGTCACTGTCACACTCAATATTAGTCTCTTATATTAGGAAATAAACTTATCTCTTACTCTATCTTCATCCTGAAAAAGAAATTTGTCTTTCCCCCATCTATCTGCTTTCATATTACTCCAATTTAGTTTTCATATTTGAAAGCAAACAGATGTATCTCCGAGACTCATTCATCTTTCACTTAAAATATTTAAAATTATGAACCTCATACTTCCCTTGTATACTATGATTTTCATTATTCAGGCATTTCATTAGAAACAAACATAATGTGTATGTGGTGAGGTGCAGGTCATGCTGGAGTCATTGTAATTTTAATACAGTTGTAGTGGAAACATAAATGATACAGTAGTACCAGGTTATCCCAATGTTCATGCATTGTGTATGGATTTGATGTTATTTCTCCACCACTTACTGAGTTTGTACACTCAACATTTCTGACTTTTTCATGCAAAGAATACAGACCTTTGGAAGTTCCCAGTAGCCATCAAGTTTCCATATCCTTTTGTGAAACTTTCCTCTTCTGAAATTTCTTGTGGTATTTGGTAGCGATGGATTATGTCTCCTTCCTGGAACATGTCTTTTCTATTTCTATGTGTTATGTTCACCTGGTCTCACCCTTCCTTCTTCTCTGTGTATTTTATTCCTACTTTATTCTATCGCATTATCTTCTTTCCTTACCCCTAAATGGTTATTTTTCATAAATGCAATATCCTTAACTTAAATAAGCTTAACTCACCCTTCCAAGTGTTTGGCCTTCTCAGATCTTTCATTGCACTAATGTTTTCTTTTGGTAAATGTAACATACATTGGAATATTTTTCTCAAATTTTAATTACATTGTTTCTAAACAACTATTTCTTTCAGACATCTTCATTTCCAAAAGGAAGAACTCCTTTCTGGATATGGATGTCTGGAATTCTCTTTCTTTCTTTGTAGTCAACGAGTTACCCTTGTGACTTGACTTTCACACTATCTTTTATATAAGCCACTCACATTTGCATATGTGTTGTGTAGGCTTTCATTTTCTTCCATGTACACGGATGTTCTGTGTACAAAGAGCTCAGTAATTGTCTTACTTTCTGTCTTTTCTCATTTTCATTCATCCTCACATACAAATCAGATAAATGCTGGTAAAATATAGTTTCAATACAGCATTTCCATTGCTTTGAAAGGAAAAAAATATTCATGCATGATTTCTTTTTGTCACTGATGAAAGTATGAACTCTTAGTCTGATCCATAAAGCTTTAAGCTAATGTGCTGCCCTTATTTACTCTCATCCCATTATAGATGCCCTTTGCTTCCAATTACACTGCTCCCAGGCTCACGGACACAGTCTGCCTCATACACCATGCGCATCAATCTCAGACTTTCAAGTCTATCTTAAGAAGTGTCAGTAAATCCATTTCATCACAGAGCTGCAAAACCTGTGTGGTGAAAATTAAAAACTTCCTCTTTACTCTTCTAGGCTCTGTCTCAATGGCCCTGCTTGTAATACAGTATTGAGTTATTGTGTAATTGTCTATCTCCCTTACTAAACTGTAAAGTTTTGATTGTCAAATTAATATTTGCTTATATTTGAATTTTAATTACTCCCTAGTTCAATGGCTGTCACACAGAAGTCAAATTTAATAAATAAAAAATAAAGAAGTTAAATTTAATAAAAATTTTAAAAATGCATTTAGTTAGTCTAATAGGGTGTAGTATCTTATTTTACTAAAGTAAGTCTCTGTAGTCAACAGTAGATTATTAAAGAAATATAGCTGATATATTTTGCTGATATGTACCTAAGACTATGTTAAAATATTTAATAACTTCTACTTATGAATGCTGCTTGCTATTTATTTATTATTTATAAATATTTTGGTTTTCTAAGACAGGGTATCATGTACCACAGGCTGACTTTCAACTCAAAAAGTAGTAGAGCATGAATATAATTCCTGATCTTCCTGCTTCCAAGATGGGTGTCACAACTTCTTGACACTAATGTATTAATTTAAAAAATATATTTACTTTGGAAGCAGAGAGAAAGAAATAGAGACAGAGACACAGTGAGAGAATGGGCATGCCAACAATTCTTGCCACTGCAAAGTAACTCCAAATACATGTGCCACCTGGCATATCTGGTTTTACATGATGGGTACTAGGGAATTGAACCTAGGCCATCAAGCTTTGCAAGCAAGTTGTCTGACCCATCTATCCAGCCTCCTAAAGTACGTTTAAATGATAATTGTAATTAACTGTTCTCAATATTTTCACTAATTTAATGATAATAAGAGAGAGAAATTATTATTCCCATCACATAAAAGGAGTCTGAAATAAAAAAGTCTTTTTAGGGAGTTATACATTCTGGTGTGACTTGAATATTTCTACTTCACCAAAAGCTGTATGTTGGAACTAAACCCTTGACATGATGGTACTAAGAAATGGAGTCCTTTGGACATGACTAGATGGGGCTAATGCCTATAAATAGACTCGAAGTACAGAATATTGTTATTCACCTTCCTTTCAACTTCTGCTACTAGTGCACAACAACAAGGTGCCTAGCATGTAGGAAGGAGAGAGCATGCTCATGCCAGACAAGAACCTTACTTCCAGGACCATGAGAAATAGTTATATAGATTATTAATTACCTAGTGTTGTAGTCGGCCACAAGCTGCTGGGATAAATCTCCAAACCAGGCACAGTTTATGGGAGGAAACAATTTATTCAAGCTACAGATCCAGGAGAAGTCCCATAAAAGTGAAAGAGGCTGGTCCTTTCACAGGTCTGAGTAGAGAGAAAAACCCATCACCTACACCACACACACAGAAGAAGTTACAGGCAGGAGGGCAACGAAAGAATTCTTTTACATTTATATAGGGGTGGGGTCTTGCAATTCTATCCCAGACTTAATGGCTTCCTGAGTCTCAGGAATTTCCTTCCTGCACTGCCCGCACAGGAAAGGATGTTTACTTTAAGCTCCTTTGAGCTTCTTTACATCTTGCCCCTTGCTGAGAGGCTGCCTTCCTGTGAACATCCTCAGAGATCCACCCAAGATTACTTGAAAGGTCAAGTTGACAACAAAATTTAACAATTACAGTCCACCCCTTGTCAACTTGTCAATAAACCATATATCCTGACATCATACTTAATTCCTAAATAAAGATAGTAATAAGATCATAATACCACCTAACATGATATAACTATCTCACTTATAACTGGAAACACATAATGTCCCCCCAACACAAAGCAAGGCTCCTTAACTTAGAGTTCTGTAAAATCAAAATAAGTTACATTTACAATGTAAACATTTCCAACTTCAATGAAGCATACAAGGAAAGACTGGGCCAAGGTAATCTCAACAAACATCACCAAACATCCACATCTGCAGTTCAAGTCCCATACCACAACCGGTGACTGACAGTCTCCAGATTTTTCCAATTTTGTCCCTCCAGCTTGCTTGAGCACCTGGGGAAACTTCTATCCCAAGCCAACAGCACTCCATGGTAGCCCTTGCAAAGTCCTGGTATGTTCAAAATGTCTTCGGCTCTCCAGTGCAAACCATGGTACATCATCCAATGGCTTCACTGGCCAAGCAGGGACTTCACACCCTTTTCCATATACTGCATCTCAGCAGCGGCTCCTGGAACTGTGTGCACTTCATGACCCACTCCATGCATGCATTTCTCATGCTTTCAAAAGCAATACCAGGTATGCAGGATACAGCCATGTTGTTAATTCAAGGACAAAATAGACATGACTTTGAAAAGCAGATTCTTTTCTTTCAGCGATTTCCTTTCCAAAGACTTTGTACAGTCCATTTTTCTGTCCTTCCTGGGTGGAAACACCTCAGGAATCTCTCCATTGTTTCAATGTAAATCAGTTGGGCCATAATCAAAAGCCAGTCTCTGCCAGTAAGTTAAACTTGCTTTGAGGTTTTTCTAACTTCAAATCTTAAATTCTCAGTCCCATATCCATAGCCAAGCACACAGTCCATTATTTAAATTTAACCTTGGCCAAACTCTCTGGGCATGGGCAGTAGGACACATCCACCCCTTGACCTAGGCACACACTTCTATTAAAGTTTTCTGCAGTGTCTCCTTCCCCGTAGAAAGTTCACAATCCAAGCCTCCAAATGCAATTCTCTCTACACTGAGCATTTCCAAATTCTAACCAGAATAGTCTACAAAACTTGACTCACCACTCTGGAAGGCATCTTCAGGTGCAAGTATTAAGTCCATGTCATTCCACCAATGCACAAGTTCCAGAAGACCAAAATCCACATGGTCAGATTCATCTCAGTGAATTACCCACTCCTGGTACCAAATTCTGTTGCAGTCAGCCACATGCCGCTGGGATGAATCTCCAAACCAGGCACAGTTTAGGGGAGGAAACAATTTATTCAAGCTACAGATAAAGGGGAAGTCCCATAAAAGTGAAAGAGGCTGGTCCTCTTTCACAGGTCCGAGCAGAGAGAAAAACCCATCACCTACACCACACACACAGAAGAGGAAACAGGCAGGAGGGCAAGGAGAGAATTCTTTTACCCTTATATAGCCCTAGGGCTATATAAAGGTAAAGAAAAACTTAACCATTACACCTAGTTAGCAATATTTTTTTTATATTAGCACATATGATCTAAGGCTTCCAGAGTGAATTATCTAATGAATGAATTCAAGACTACAACTCACCTTATTATCACTGCATTTAAACTTAAATCTACACGAGTTCTTATTAACCTGCCATGCATATATCAATGGCATCTTCCACTTACAGGATACATCCAACCACAGAACCCATTTTATTCCATTTTAATATTGCTGTTAGATTGACTAATGATGGAAAAATATTCCACCAGCTAATTTGTGTCTGTGGTGTACTGGACTATTTTATTCGATCTCTCTCTCTCTCTCTCTCTCTCTCTCTCTCTCTCTCTCTCTCTCTCTCTCTCTCTCTCTCTCTCTCTCTCTCTGAAAGAGACTGAGAGAAGAAAGGCAGAGTGGATGGGTATACCAGGGCTGCTACAAATAAACTCGAGATGCATTCAGCATTTTGTGCATCTGGCTTTATGTGAGTACTGGGTAATTGAACCTGGGTAGTAAGGCTTTGCAGGCAAGTACCTTAACCACTGAGCAATTTCTCCAGCCCCTATATCTCTTCCCGTAATTGTTTGCAAAACTCAATCACAGAGTTAATGCCACACAAATTCACATATATTTTAAGAACAGCAATTACATAACAAAGACAGTACTCCTGTGTTTGGTAATTTGATACTAATCATTCAATACCTGAACTATACATACAGTTTCACTTTAGATGTTTTAGAATATATAAGTAATGATAAATTTGTAACATCCACCTTTTTATTTTTAATATACTCATCATTTATTAATAATTCCATTGTTGATTTTATATGAGTTTTGTGTTTCCCCATGACCGATTTGCAAACTGATAAGATTTGGGATTGGGATGAATTCAATGATAGTATCATCATTAATTTCATTTTGATGACATATCTATTAAAGTAAAAGTGAACAATGGATATACTATGTGAATGTAACCCTTTAAAAGATTGACATCATGATGCCATTTCACACATTTTGAATCATATGGGACTTCATGAAGATTAATGATTAATCAGAACTTTATTTTTAGTAGTAGTTAAGTATCCCTTTGTCTTAAAGTTACTTAAAATAAGTCTGCCCACCTTACCCCCAGGACTAGACTGGTTAAACCGGCTGCTTATAACATCCCCAACCTGAGTCTCAAGGTGGGTTTCTCAAACCCCTCTTGCATTTCTGGGCAAAAGCTTTTCCTCTCTTGGGTATAGGGTTTCTCAAACCCCTTCTTTTTGATATCTTTATTATCCATAACTAGATTGTATGAGCAAATCTTATGAAGGTACCCCTATTTCCCTCTTTCTTGTCCCCAGTGCACTGGGGGCCCTCCATGTTGGTCATACTTGACCAGTCCATGGGGTAGAGGGTTATGATTATCACAAGAGGTAGCCTGGTTCCCTCTACCCCCTTCGTGTGTTGTTGTTGAGGGGGCCAATGTCTCTGGGTATTCTCCCTGACCATGGCTCTTAAAATGTTTTCACTCCCTCTTCGATTCACTTCCCTGAATCCCAGTGGGTGAGTTTTAAGTCTGCTTTATTGTTGAGATCTTAAGTGTCTTTGGATCTTTGCCCTGGGTTGTGTTGGGTGTCATTGGTGTCTGTCTCCATTGACCTTTCCTGGGTTATCTGACTTGCTGTGGTGATTGGTCTCTTGTTTATCTTGCCACTTCCTCATAGGTTTTATTTGGGGCCCACATGATAGGCCAGGGGTGATTCACCTCCTTCCCAGATGTTAGCCATCATCCCATAGCTTGTTGGTAGAATTGGGTTGACCACAGCTCTCTCCCTGCCTTCTGAAAATTACAAACAGAATCTCCACCAGAAAGTGAGATTAGTATATGTTAAATGAGACAAACATTGATATTTTGGCAAGATTCTATTGGGTGTAGCCTCTCTGTAGCTCTCTGGTAGTGGGAAATTCCCCTTGGAGCCCAGGTTCTTAGACCCCATAAGATTTTTCCCTGGATCCCAATTCCAATTATGGGTTCTTTGTCACCGAGTAGACCTCTTAGCAAATTTGAAAGTCATTGATTGCCTTCCCCCTATGTTTTGGTGCCACTATTGCACAGGTGATCTCTTCTTCACTTGATGATAACTACTATAAAGCAGTGTGCTCAGCACTCTGCTCCCCTCCTTGTTTCCTTGAGCAAAAGCTATGCCATCCTTCCTTCCTTTAAGCTCCCCTTCTCTTAAAACTGTCTCCCCTTAAAGCTCTAGGCTATAATACAATCTTTCTGAATCTAAAAAAAAGTCAGTTAAGGATGGTCCAAGAGATAACGGATAAATGGCATTCGCAAAAGAACACAGTGTCATGAGACAAATCAAAAGTTGTCATAAAAAAGGATAAGCAAAGAACATGAAGAATCAATTGTAATTCATAATGGAGGGAAATACTCTGGATGCCTGAAAGATGAAGTTTGCTTCTATCACCACTGCTGTGTATAAATCAAAAGACCCGCATTTTCATGGTTTGGTTCATTAGCACTATAAATAGCACAGAGGGAGAGCATCATGTCAATATTCCAAAATAATAAGAAACATTCAAGCAGAATGAGAGTAACTGTAATTTTTAACCTCTTTGTGAATCTTCATTCCCTTGGAAATGAAAAATAGACCGATGGCAGGAAGCAGTGATACTTGTCACTCACACTCACTGTGGTTAACTAACAACATTTCTCTGTAAACATTTTTCTTCATGTATTTGAAAAACAGGCTTTTATAAGATTTACAGTAAAATGTTTCTGCACGATAAAAACCTAATAATAGCCCATTTCCCATGTCTTTTTTTAAAAATTTTTTTATTGTCCATAATGAGTTACAACATTTAGTGGGCAAACAATGAGTTGTTATCCCCAATTCCCCACTGCCCTCCCCTCCCCCTCAACTGGATAACCTCCTCCATGGGTCGTCTGGATCAGTCCTTGTGACAGGGGACCATGGATAGACTAGTAATCAGCCAGGTTCTCCTGTCCATACCCCTGGATAGTCTCCCCCACCACGGCTCTCACAATCTTTCCGCCCCCTCTTCCGCATAGTTCCCTGAGTCGTGGTGGATGAGTAATAAGTTTGCTTTGAGGTTGTGAGCTTAGGGGTCTTTGTGTAGAAAATCGTTGGTTTCTGTTCCTGTGTTGATTTAATGGCTGTGGCTGTGGGCTCCTTGTTCATCTCGTCATTCTCTGCGGAGTTCCATTTGGATCCTCCATTGTATGACTGTGGTGGCCCCTCTCTTGCCAGAATCTCAGCTATCGGTCTAGAGTCGGTTGGTAGGGTTAGATGAGCCCCAGCACTGTCGCTGCATCCTGAAAGATACAAACACAATCTCCATTGGAGAGTGAGATCAGTGTAG
>PVHP010039723.1:0-16213 GCA_004024765.1 Zapus hudsonius | reverse complement strand
AGGCCGGGAGTTCAAATCCTTCCACATTCCTCCTGTAGATCACTTCCAGAAAACCAAAGCCACAAGTCCAGGGTTCCAGCAGCAACAGATAACCCACGTCCTGGTACCAAAACTGTTGCGGTCAGCTTTCTTGTTGCTGCGCAGAAAGAACCCAAACAAAAGTGGCTTGTAGAGGAATGGGTTTATTTGGCTTACGGACTCAAGGGGAGACTCCATTCTGGCAGGGAAAACGATGGCATGAGCAGAGGGCTGGACATCTCCTCTGCCACAGCACTGGCAAACAGTGGCAGGAAGGTGTGCCAAACACTGGCAAGGGGAAGCTGGCTTATAACCCCATAAGCCTGCCCCCAACAACACAGCTTCATCGAGGTTGTAAAACCCAAACTGCCATCAGCTGAGGATTGATCAATCAGAACACATTCAATTGTTTGTGGGGGACACCTGTATCAAACCATGACAGGGACCAAGAACCCCATCTCCAAGGGGAAGTCCTCACTAACTAACCATAAGTCTTCAGAAACCATAAGTCTTCAAATGCTCACCAAACTAGCAATATTTGTCTCAACTGACCATTAATGATCTCGCTCTCCACTGGAGATTATGTTTGTATTTTTCAGAAATCAAGTCCTAGTGAGGGAAGGCTCAGCGAGGCAGCTGTGGAGAGCAGGAGGAGTACACACTGCACACTGGCAAGATGAAGAGTGAAGCATCAGGAGGTTGGCTCAAGCTGGGAAATGCATAAAAATGACAGGGCCCCACTCTTGGTGACTACAACAGATCTCTTCAGCTGAGAATTACCCTGAAGTCTGGAGCGAGCCAACTGTTGCTAAGCCAAAAGAACCCTGCAATTCTAGAGATATACAGAATACTCACAGTGGTATCTCTCCAGCATGTCAACTAGTACTGAAAGAATTATTTTAGTTGGAAGATAGCCCTTTCTTTTACAGAATCTGTGCTGTGGTTGCTTCCTATATACCCAGAACGCTTTGGACACAAGCCCTCTCTAAAACATTAGAGCCCAGAGAATCTTCCCAGCCCACAAAATGGAAAACTTAGTGTAGCCATCAGAGTCCCCAACTGTGTAAAAAGAAAGGAGCTACTAAAGTTGAAGACATCTTTAGCAAACATCAGACACTTATCCAATACAGATTCTACCATAGCATAAGCCATAGATTAGACAAGCTGACTCTCCCCTTCCATACACAAAATTACAAGTCTACAGTTTTTGAGGGCCCAAAGAAGAACACACCAACATTTCATAGTTTCCCCCCTTTCTGATTCCTTCTGTCCTGTATTTTTATATAATTACATTTTTCTTTATTTTTTTTATTTTCATTTCTCATTCCACAACTAATTTCAACTATGCATTTTTTCCATTTGAGGGCAATAAAAGTTATTTTTCTTGCTTTATTTATTTCTTCTTTTATTAGTTTTAATTTGTCTTTTTTACCTCTATCTTCAGTAGTATTTTGACTTTACTGTTTTTCTTTTTGTTTTATTACTTGGCTGTGACTCATTTCAGTACATTTCTATAAGGTGTGACTTTGTAACTACTGCAGATGGTTTCCCACTTGCCAAGTGGTGCTGTGAATTAAGCCTTCAAGAGTAGGCTAGTCAAGATCTCCTCCTCAAAATCTAAAAGATATTCAAACCAACAAATGTGCAAATCACAGCAAAAAGCAAGAAAAAGCAAGGCAACATGAGTCCTGCAAAAGATGGTAACTCCTCAACTACGTAACTCAATGGTACTGAAATAAGTACAATATAAGATGAATATTTCAAAAGTTGTCTGGTAAAAATAATCAATGACCTGAAAAGTGAGACAAAGAAGGAGATGAATTCAGTCCAAGCCTTAGATAGGAAAGTCAAAAATCACAAAGGGAAAATAAGCAAAATAATGGGAGAATCAGCAATAGTGATGAAAAGGCCTCACGTGAAAGAAAAATTCAGCAAGGCAACTGAGATTAAGAAAAAAAAGGAATGCTAAAAATGAAAAACTGAATGAATCAAGTGAAATATGGTAGAAAACATCACCAATAGGATTCACCAAGTCCAAGAAAAGATATCAGAGGTGCAGGATACATGATGAGATATTTCATTCAAACATCAATAAAGAAAGACTGGGAACTGTTGTATATGATCAAGAGAATGAACTGAGAATAAGGGCCTGAAATAAACAGTAAAGACATAGAAAATCTAAACAAAGAAATTACAGCAGAAAGTTCTGCAGATCTAAAGAAAGAAACAGACATTCAAACAAAGGAGGCAGTTGAACACTACATAAACATGACCAAAACAAATTGATCCATTAAACATTACAGTCAAGAAGTCAAAAACAAAAAGCAAATAAGCAATACTGAAAGCTGTAAGGGAAAACTGTTACCCACAAAGCAAACACAGAACAACATCAGATCTCTAATCAGTAACCCTCAATGCCAGAAAGCATGGAATGAAATATTCCAGGCCATCAAAGTCAATAATAACTGCCAACCCAGATGGAGACATTCAGCAAAGCTATCTTCTAAAATTAATGAATAAGGACATTTCAAAACAAGCACAAAATAATGGAGGTTATGGTGACTGAGGTTGTTTGAATGTGAATGTATATCCCCAATAGCCTGACATATTTTTAAAGTGAGTAACTTGAGTCTCCCCAGCTCTGCTGGAGAGGGCATGGATCCTGGAGACCAGACCTAAAGTGTGTTTCGGAGTGGATCTTGAGTCCCAACCTATATTGTGAAAAGAACAGTGTGATGTTCTGCTTGTTCATGCTTGCTGTGTGTGGTAGTTTGATTAAATGTCACCCATAGACTAATATAGATAGATGATTGATAGATAGATAGATAGATAGATAGATAGATAGATAGATAGATAGATTAAAGATTGGTCTCCAGCTGCCTGATTGGAGGAGGTGTCACACAGGTCAAATTTTGGGATTCTCAGGTGGATGTAAAATTCCAGCTATACATATGCAAAGGGTGCTGAAGTCTGGCAGTTCTACTGTTTGTAAGTTAGAATGTGCTTGCTTGCTTGCTTTGGAGATGCTGGATCTCTGTCTCTCTGCTTGGATCTGTGAAAGGGGAGGACAGCTTATTTCACCATCTTTGGAACTTCCCCTGGATCAGTTATTTCAATAAATACTTTCCTCCCAAAACTGGAGATTCATGGTGTGTGGCTAAGACACTGCTTGATTGTGTCTCTCTGCTTGGATCTATGGAAGTGAGACAGCTTCTTCTGCCAATGATGGCATTGTCCCAGGATTGTGTAAGCCAGATTCAAACCTTTTCCTTCCATAAATTATGCCTTGTCAGATGTTTGTTCAGCAGCATAAAGATAGCTGTAACAGTGACCAAAACCATCAATGCACAAAATACTTAAAAGTAAAGCTACACATAGGTAGGGAAGAAAAACATTCTCAATCATAAAAACATAGGAAAGAAAAATGTAAAGAAAGAAATAGCTGAGCCCAGGAAAGCTGTGTTCAACAAAGCAAACCACTAACATTAATAGAGGAATATTCAAAGAAGAAAGAATAGGGACTAGAGAGACAGCTCAGTGGTGAAGGCATTTGTCTGCAAAACCTAATGACCCAAGTTTGATTCCCCAGTACCATGTTGTCACAGCCACACACCTCAGAAGAATTTCTAAACCAGGCACAGTTCATGGAGGAAAGGATTTATTGAAGTTACAGATCCAGGGCAAGTACCAGAACAGTGAAAAAGGCTTGCCCCCTGTCCAAGCAGAGAGAGAAACCCATCACCAACACCACATACACAGAACAGCAAAACATGTGGGGGGAGGCAGCAGGGGAGAGACATCTTCTTTGCCTTTATAGAGTGAGGTCTTGCAATCTTATCCCACCTGATGCCTTCAACAGAGCCATGGGCCCATAGTTACTGACCTCATTGTCTTCAACACTATGATCAGCACTTCTCTAGCATGTGTGTTTGTTCTGAGTGGAGAATCCAATCAGGCCTCCAAGGAAAAGATGACAGAGTATATCTTAAGATCAGTCAGCATATCTAAACATTGCTTGACAATATTGGTTGTCTGTGTTGTTCAGGCCAAAGGCACACCAAGACAAAGGAAACCTGGTCCCATTTCTTTAAGCAAGTAGATTACACAGTTGTAAATTTAAAGCACTTACAAGTAAAGAATTTAGCATCTCACACCAATAATATCACAAAACCTATTGTTAAGATCCATAAGAAATATTCCCAGTTCTTTCCCATAGTTCATTCCCAGTTTCTTCCCATATTCTGTTCTTATACTTCATCACCACAATTGAGCATGTTATGAACTAAGCTTTCAAATTATTTATAGAGATTACATTATTTTATATTGCTTCAGGTGATCAACTTTAGTTTTCATTGAGAAATATTTTCACATGTACAATCCTTAAAGGAAAACTAGCCAAGTAGATTAACCAAATGTCTCATGTATATACATAGTTATTTTAATATGAAACATCATTTCAGTATGAATTTCAATGTACATATAAAAAATATTAAGGCAATATAAGATTTACACAGAAACTTTTGTAAAGTGAAACTTCTTAAATCTTTTAATACCACTGTGTTATGAGCAAGTAATATCTAAAATAGTATAATAGGTAAGACATGAAATATATCTTTCAGTTCTTGGCAAAGCTTATCCTTATATGTCCCTTTGGCTTGAATCTGAGTAGTTTACCTAGAAATTGAAGTCTTTAGCTGTTATAGCTACCTTAGCATTGCTCAGACAAGCAGTCAATCAGAAACAGCTTATGGAAGGAAAGGGTTTATTTCAGGCTTATAGATTCCAGGGGAAACTCCATCATGGCAGAGGACCCTGGCTCACTGCATTCTACATCCACAGCAGAGCAAACACCAGCAAGCAGGAATATCCAAGCTCAAACTGGCTCTCTACACACCTAATAGGGTGGGACTCAAGATTCCACACCCCCAATGACACACCTCCACCAGCAGGGCTCCACCTGCTGAAACTAGAAAGCTTAATCAACGGTATGTAAGGCTATGGGGAACATGCATTTACTTTAAACCACCAAAGTTGGATTTAATGAATACTACTACTCAACTAATTTTCTACTTACTACTGTCATCATAGACCCTTTTGGATTCAATTTTTATTTGAGGGAAAAAAGCCTATACTACATATGAAACAAACAAAAAGCAGTTTTACATGTGTAAAAGTGGTCAGTTGGTGTAAAGGAGGACACGATTTACAGATCTCTGGAATCACACTAACATAACTACCAGGAAGGTCCTAATAATACATCTGTTTAGGATTTGAATGTGAACTTCAAAGAATTGGTTTTTGAATCTGTGAAAAGATTCCCATGAAATCACCTGACAGGGTAAGAAGCAATATGTAAGTATGATGTATAGTAATTGTGGGAAAGCATTTTGTATATTATAAAGAACAATATATTTTTTACAAAAAAGTTTCAATAATTTACATTTGTCAAAGAAAATAAATGATGAAATATAAAAAGTGAAAATAATTTTAAATCACATAATTCTACTATTCAGGAATAATTTTTAGTGTGGCACTTCACTCTTATTTGTATAAGTATGGGCACAGACACATAAATATTTTACTTAAAATTTGATTTATGCAACCTCCCACCTTGTTCCTTTAAAAGATACACTTTATCATGTAGCAATATGCAGTATAGATTTAAGTCATCATCCTGTCTAAATGACAATAAGATTATATATCATTTAAAGCCTTCAATACCAGCACCTGGAGGCTCACGTAAATAAAACAAAGAACAAATGTATGCAATGAGAGGCAATGTGGCAATGGTTATCTCCAAAAACCCTTGACTCCGGAAAGCAGACTTTCAACATTAGTTTTGTTTCATGGAAAAAGCAGCTCACACCTCAGACTCCCAATCAGGTAGCAGACACTGTGATATTCTGCCTGGACACAATCTTCAGATGGAAGATATTCCCTCTCCCAGCCACAGGGTCCATTACAGTTGAGCACATACTCACCAATGCCCTTGACCAGGAACTGCCTTGTTCAGAGGTGGCCCTAAGCTTATGACTGGGAAAGGCAGGGACTTAAAACATGACCTAATTTCTCAATTGGAAATATACTCTATGACACCTTCCTTGTGCCAGTAAAGGGTGTGGAGGTTTGATTTAAATGGCCCCCATAAATTCATTCATTCTGAATGCTTAGTCTCCAGCTGGTGGCAAGTTGGGAGATGGAGACTTCCTAGAGGTGATGGGTTCCTAGGGATCTGTTTTAGGGTGTTAAAGCCAGCTCCCCCTTGCCAGAGCTCAGATCACTCTCTTGCATATGTTTTCTACCAGCTATGGTAGACGTGATGTCCTCTGCTCTACCATTTTTTCCTGCCATCATGAAGCTTCCCCTTGAGACTATAAGCCAAAATAAAATCTATCTTCCCATCAGCTGCTTTTATTTGGGTGTTTTGCCCAAGCAATGCAGAGGTTACTGCAACACAAGGTTATCTGCAGACAGCTTAACCGCTACCAACTTTCAGTTTCCTCACCTTTCCATCTCAGAGCCAATTTCCTGAGCATTCATGACAACACTTCATCCTATAAAAGTAAGGTGGAAAGGGGCTCATTATAGAATGAAAACAAACAAGAAAGAAAGAAGAAATAACAAAGAAGAAAGAAGAAAGGAAGGAAGAAAGAAAGAAGAGAAAGAGAGATCAAAAAGAAAGAGAAAGAAAGAAGGAAAGAAAGAAAGCTTCATGGCTGGAGGTTAACATCATCCATTGGCTGGTAGCACCATGCAGGCTATTGGACACTTTCACATATGCCATTTGAACTATGTAACAGTCCACTTTGATATAACCTATGACTCTACTTCCTAATTTAAGCTTCTAAAAAAATTATATCAATAGGCCCATCAAGTTCAGATTGCCATCTAAATACTCATATTTGTAGCTCAAATAGTAGTGCTGTTCTCACTTTTTGTCAGAGAAGATTCTTTTCACAGATGGCATGACAACTAAGGAGACTCAGAGTCATCACAGGGCTGAGAAGAAGCAACAGTTAAAGGCTCAGGATTAAATGAGACATCTCTGTCACAGTCAGTGAACATTGCAAAATCTGTGACAGAATGTAACAACCAGAGGATGGGGTGGAGTGCTTTGAAACATTTTAACCCAGATACACAATAGCCATTGCATTCCTGACCTCACAGCAGCTGCTGCTATCTCCACAATGTTGGACCCATCAACTGGTCTTCATGGATGATGCAGGAACACAAAAATAAAGACATCAAAACGGTAAAGAGACTGGTTGGAAGGAAGAAAAGGTTCAGTGAAAGGAGTATGGGATAATGGGGACAAGGGAGAGTGATGGAAGGGGACTGTGATCAAAATACATTATGCACATACATAAAAATTGTTACTTTTAAAATGTTTCAAAATAGTATCAGTAGGATGATTTATAGGGAGTGTCATGATCAAAGATGCCTCTTCTAATCCACTGTTTCTCCAAAAGTTCATCACATAGTTATGGAGATTTTAAAAAATAGCCATTAATTTATTCCATATAAATTCTCTTGCTTTCCTTAAAAGTTCTAAGCTTTAACTTTGATGGGAACTTAAAATGATGACAGAATGATTTGGAATTGAGGTAATCTTAGAAGTTGGTGCTTGTGATGGTTAGGTTTTGTTGTCAACTTGACCTTTCAAGTAATCTAGGGTGGGTCTCTGAGGATGTTTACAGGAAGGCAGCCTCTCGGTAGGGGGGCAGGATGTAAGGAAGCTCAAAGGAGCTAGAAATAAACATCCTTTCCTGTGTGGACAATGCAGGAAGGAAATTCCAGAGACTCAAGAAGCCATTGAGTCTGGGATAGAATTGCAAGACCCCACCCTAGGGCTACATAAAGGGGAAGAAATTTTATCCTTGGCCTTTCTACCTGTTTGCTGTTCTGTGTGTATGGTGTTGGTGATGGGTTTCTCTTGCTCTGCTTGGACCTGTGAAAGAGGGCCAGCCTCTTTCGCTGTTACAGAACTTCCCCTCAATCTGTAGTTTTAATAAATCATTTCCTCCCCCAAATTGTGCCTGGTTTGAATATTCATCCCAGCAGCCTGTGGCTGACTACGACAGTGCTCTTTTCTCAAATTCCACACCCCAGAAAGGAGCCCACCCGCCATTCTTACTCTCAGTCTCTGATTGCTCTCCCTACCATTGCTTACTTACCCTGCAGTGACATCTAAAATTTCTTTTTACATCAAACCCAAAGCCTTCAAACTTCACATGGAAATTTGAGTTTCTTTACCTGTAATATATTTCAGGGACCTTCATGCTTGGAAATTACTATTTGGTTTTCCTAATCTGTTTCAAGAATTCTTCAGAATACTCCTTCCTGGACCCTAAGGACAAGTTGGTCTCTTCTCCCACTTCACCTCCCATTTGTTCTCTCTCTGGGTTTGTACATGCTTGTCATGGTTTGATAGAGGTGTCCCCCACAAACAATTGAATGTGTTCTGATAGATCGATCCTCAGCTGATGGCAGTTTGGGTTTTACAACCTCGATGAAGCTATGTTGTTGGGGGCAGGCTTATGGGGTTATAAGCCAGCTTCCCCTTGCCAGTGTTTGGCACACCTTCCTGCCGCTGTTTGCAGTGCTGTGGCAGAGGCGATGTCCAGCCCTCTGCTCATGCTATTGTTTTCCCTGCCAGGATGGAGTCTCCCCTCGAGTCCGTAAGCCAAATAAACCCATTCCTCTACAAGCCACTTTTGTTTGGGTTCTTTCTGCTCAGCAACTAGAAAGTTGACCGCAACAATGCTTCTCTCATGGCTCTGGAATCATGGCCTTATAATTGCTATTCCATGTCTGACTTCACCATTAGATTCTGAGGGTAGAACATTATATAATTCTGCCAGTACACATTGAGTTCCCTAAGATTTGCTTCACTTCTTGTGGGTCCTCATAAATATTTACAGAGCACAGAAATGAATAGTGGATAGGCAAGGTAGGAACAGGAATGGTAGGATAAACATAGTTGAAAGGATTGTATTTGTGTTTTGAAATCTGAGTAGGAATATTTGGATGACATTTTTATCATGTTTAACTTCATGATTTTAATAATTTATACCACATGAAACTGGAGGACATTATACTAAGTGAGACACTTCAGATAAAAATATATACATCATATTTGCACTCACATATGAAATCTAAAAAAATCCTTAAGAGTAAAATAGAAGTTACTAGAGACTGAGAAAAATAGGGAGGAAGGGATTGGAGGAAAACTGGGCAATGATTACTGAGTGACAAAAGCAAGAAAGGGTTTGGAAAACTACAAGATAAGACCCTACTGCTGACAACACCACATCCCTCAGTTTCAGGACACTGAGAAATCAAGCTGGAACTGACCTAGAAGACTCCTTCCAGCTGGCTCGCTGTCATAGTGATGGAAAATGCTATGCAGCCTGCTGGGGGAGAAAAGTCAAGTCTTACCCAGCAGTGGACACTGCAAGCTACACAACTGGCCAGTGGGTAAGATGTGTCCATGGATGCAATAATGGCATGCCAGTTTTAAGGTAACTGACAGATCTCTGACTGGATTTGAGGACCATTAAACAGGAGGGAATTTATGCCTGTTCCTAAAAGCCTAGTCAAAAACCCACAGCTGGGGAAATCATAGGCCTTAGAGGGGAAGCTACTACTGATGTTTGGCTAAGTGTATATATTTGTGCAAACAGGAAGGGTGGGAGGAGGTGTAGAGAGATTTCCTTTCCCTTTATACTCTTACAGCTGAGTCTTGCAACCCTTTCCCAGATTGTTGACTTCCTGAGTCTCTGGAATTTCCTTCCTGCACTGCCCTCCCAGGAAGTGATGTTTGTTTTTAGCTCTCCTGAACCTCCTTACGTCCTGCCTCTTACTGAGAGGGCTGACTTCCTGTAAACAACCTCAGAAACCCACCCAAGATTACTAAAAAGGTCAAGTTGACAACAACACTTAACCATCACAGGATCTATTCAATAATGAAACATTTTAAAGACAAGTGAATTCATATACTTCTCTGAAACACAGCAATGACTCATTTCTATAATCTAAGATTTTTCCTTTGTATTATCATATTGTGTCAGTTACAGTTTAGGACTTCCACTACCAATATATGAGTCAAAGCAAATGATTTTTCTGTAAGACTGTGCATACTGATGAAGACATGGCAAACAAAACTGGTGACCTTGAGAATAGCACAGGAAGGTGGTAAAAACATGAACACATACACCTCTGCACAACTAGTGTCAACATGGTTCAGTTTGGTAAACCCTGTGCCAGATGCTGTGGTTCAGAAGCTAAAGTGTACAGCCATTCCTGAGAACTGAGAAACACACAGAAATCTAAATTGGATACTACTTACTGAGTATATAAAATAAACTTTCATTATTTTACGACATTATCCTAAAAATAATCTCTATACTATGATTTTTTAATTTGCTTTTAAGTCATTTGAATTTCCAATGTGTTAATCCTATCATAGTCATCTTTATATTTCAGGGAAACACTAAAAATCCTATTACATCTTTGTGTCACCTCAGATTTTATACTATTGAAATCAAATGCTAAATGTCATGTGAATCTCCTCCATTATTTTTTCATTTGTTCCTTCCCAGCTTTGTGTTGAGGCTGACTCTACCTTCTGGATTTTGCTTAGGTCAGCCCATGAGAATCTCCAGAGTCAGTTGAAAAAAGGGAAAAAAGAGGAAAGGAAGGGAGGGAAGGAGGAAGGCACAGAGGAAGGAGAGAGAGAAATAATATAGAGTTTTTTCCTCTATGCCTTCCCTACCAGACACAGATTATCAATAACTTCCTTCCTCCGTACCAGACACAGATTATCAATAACTTCCTTCCTCCGCCTAAATCCACAGCACCTCTCTAAACTCCTTCCTATTTTTATAATCACTATTTCACCTTTATTTCCTGCCAGGACCTTACATGATGTAAACAAGGCAGTATACTACCTTCAAAATTGTTCTTTCCTGCTGGGTTTGAATTACCTTTCTATATACTATTTTGGTTTCTTAGGAAGAAATACTTCTTCGAGAAATAAGCTATATTTCCCAAACACAGGAAGCTATGGATTCAGTTTCTTTGGTACCATCAAGCTTCACAGTGCCCTGGTTCTTAGAAACAGGTTACATGCAATCAGCAAATGGTTCTTGGTTTCCAACCTGAAATCTACCCTAAGTAATTTCTACAAGTTATTATTTTGTAATCCTCATTACCTTAATAGCAAAACAAAAATAGTCAAAAGTAATCATATCATCAATCAGACAGAAAAGTAGCACCTAGTAGCTTTAAAAATGAAGAGCTTTTGAAATTTCTAGGACCACCTTTGGTCATAATCAGCAAAATTAAATAGGCATCTGAGGAGAGAAGTGATTACAGTTTATAGCTAAATACATTTCTAGCAACTTCATAGGCTTACTAATACACAGAATTCGGCCTGTGTTGTTTAAGGTACAAATATGTTTCAAATAAAATTTCTTTGACAGCAGGTGGAGCTAATTAAAACATATATTTCCACCTCATGAATTTGCATGATCATATCAAAATTTAATATAGAGATCTTATCATCTTCAAGTAATTATTATAGAAATTGGAAGTCAAAAAATACATAAATAATACAAATAATGCTTTTCCACAGTAGCTTCAACTGAACATTAAATTGTTTTTCCTATTTATCATTATTACCAGCTAAGTCATAAGAAACTTATTTGTGTAACTTAAAAATAGAAAATTTGTAGAAATTGAATCTAGCAGAAATCTATTTAACTTTTCATTATGTAAATCAAAGAAGCATGGTGCCCACAGCTTTAACAAATGAAGATTAAGTACCTATTTGAGTGGGTTGGTTCACTGTCTTCCACAGACCTCAGCCCATTCCAGTTTGAAAAGCAAATCCTTTTTAAAAACAAATGAGTCAATCTTCTCAACAACAGTCTTGCCTCACTGAGGGCAGCTAAAAAGTAAAAGATTTATCTCCAGTTATATCCTGGGTTATTAGACCAGAAAGGCATGGCCCTTTGGGACTGTGAAGGGCATATCAATGCCCTTTGTGCAATCAGAAATTATGCTTAGTTACTACAACAGAAGATATTCCAACCAAGATAAAAGTAAGAAAAGAGAGGGAAATGCTACTTGGTACATACCAAAAAAGTTGGTATTCTAGTTTGCAAAGTGTAATTGACCTGTTACAGAAACAAAAATGGCAACACAAGTCTTCAAAATGACTAATATTCTTCATTTGAGATTAAAATGTTTTTCTTATAATTTGGAATGTGACTTATCTACAAAAAATTCTTACAGAAAGAAAAGTTAAAAGTTCCTCAAAATTCTGTAAATAAATTTTAAAAGTAGGTAATTACAATAAAAACTGAAGTCATGCATATTAATGTACCAGAACCTTAGAAGTATGAAGTTGAAAACATATTCCTTGTCTAAGGATGCTTTTAAAATTTTAATTGCATAGTATAGTTCACTTTTTTCAATCCCTGATTCTGAAAATCAGTTATTGAATAATTTGCTCTTTTTAAATTTTTTTCTTATCAGAAGAGTCAGTAGAATTGTTGCATAGTGACCTGTTCTTCAATAATATTTTGGAATAATCAAGTTGTTTCTAAATTTTAATGTACAAAATTAGAAGGAAGAAAAAGTTATCTATACTATGCCATCCCTAAACAGCTACCATTTACATTTATGGCTGATTATTTCATTTGAGTCCTAACACTTTATTTAACATTGTGTCATCAGTAATTTCCTGTGACTTATTTAGATATTATAA
Organism: Zapus hudsonius; assembly: GCA_004024765.1. NCBI lineage: Eukaryota > Metazoa > Chordata > Mammalia > Rodentia > Dipodidae > Zapus > Zapus hudsonius. The sequence continues at coordinate 3,423 of PVHP010039723.1, read as the reverse complement.
ATAATTCCTCTGTGAGTGCCTTTTTGATTAGAGCTTTGTCTCATTTTAAATTGAGTTGCAATACTGAAAAAAGGAAACCAACTGTCATGGTTTGATCCAGGTGTCCCCCACAAACAAATGAATGTGTTCTGATTGATGATCCTCAGCTGACTGCAGTTGGGTTTTACAACCTCACTGGAGCTGTGTTGTTTGGGCTGGGCCTATGGGGGTTATAAACCAGCTTCCCCTTGCTAGTGTTTGGCACACCTTCCTGACATTGCTGTGGTAGAGTTGATGCTTCCTGTTCCTGCAATGCTCCGCTGGCCTAGAAGTCTTGGCTCCAGAGGGGGGAGTGCTTTTGCCAGGAGGCACAGAGAACATTCCATTGAACTGGAATCTAAGACTACCCCCCCTGGCCACTTTGGGCTCCTGATGCCCTCCAGTCAACAGGCCAAGAAAGGAGTTACAGTGTTAGCAGGAATGATTGATCCAGATTACCAGGGAGAAATTGGACTGCTCCTCCACAATGGAGGCAAGGAAGAATATGTTTGGAGTGCAGGAGACTCTATCGGGCGCCTCTTGGTGTTACCATGCCCTGTTATCAAAGTCAATGGGAAACTCCAACACCCCGATCAAAGCAATGTGAAAAATGGCTCAGATCCATCAGGAATGAAAGTATGGGTCACTCCTCCAGGTAAAGAACCAAGACCTGCTGAGGTGCTTGCTGAAGGTGGAGGAAATACAGAATGGGTAGTAGAAGAAGGTAGCTGCAAATACCAACTAAGGCCATGTGACCAGTTACAAAAACGAGGGCTGTAATTGCAATAAGTATTTTGTTTTGTTTTGTTTGTATTACATGCTAAGTATATACATATACTTGCCCATATGTATACCAATACCTTTGTTTTTCCTCTATTATGTAATTAATATTGATTGAGATTATATCAGTAATCATTGTTGAATTTATATTATTAGATATTAGACTAAGCATTCCTCAAGAGACCTGCTTTATGTTGGGGAAAATTATGCGTTTCCATTTGTACATGGGATAGTTATATCATATTAGGCATAATCATGAGATTGCTGTCTTCATTTTAAAATTAAGATGTAAGGAGATATGATGATTTGATGTCAAGTTGGCAAGGGGTGGACTTATGATGGTTAGTTTATTTGTCAATTTGACCAATGTGATAATCCATAATAATCTTGGATGGGTCTCTGAGCTTGCCTGCAGGAAGGATTGACAAAATCCTTTTGGGATTTTGGAGATTTGTGATAGTTAAATTTATCAACTTGATCTAATCCGTAGTAATCTTGGGCGGGTCTCTGAGTTTGCCTGCAGGAAGGATTGACAAAATCCTTTTGGGATTTTGGAAAAGGGAGGAGTTCCCTTCTCCAGAGTGAGCCTTTTCCCCCAGTGGGTGGGCCTTCCAGAAGGAGACTAATATAAGGAAGCTTAGGGGGAAGGAGAAGCTCTTCCTTCCTCCCCAGGCTGCTGGTGCTTGTTTGTGACTCACACTCGCATCCTGCTCTCCTACCCTTCCTGGATATTGGAACCCAGTTTCCTCGGCCTCACATCTGGACCGCTCCCCAGGGAGCCATCAGGCCTTCTGGGCTGGATTGGGACTGCTGAGACATCCAGGCACGTGGACTGAACAGCTACTGGTTTCTTCAGCTGTGGGCCTACAGACTGCTATTGTTGGACTGTCGTAAGCTACACCAATAAATTCCCTTCTATTATACTCCATTCTATTAACTCTGTTTTCTCCAGAGAACCCTGACTAATACACTGGGACATAACTCAAGCTTTAACTAATTAAGAAGAAGAATTTAAATAATTCTTATATCTTACCAAATCATAATGGAATAAAACTAAAAATCAGTAATGACATACTGAAGAGACCATACAAACACATGGAGATTGAAAAATCCACTCTTAAAATGATCACTGACTGGTTCATTACAGAAATCAGGGAGCAAATTAAAATTTTAACAAATTAAGTGAAAATGAAAACACAACTTACTCATATCATTGGCTACAGCAAAAGTTCTTTTTTTAAATGTGTGTGTGTGTGTGTGTGTGTGTGTGTGCAGATATGCATGCCCCATGTGCATGCAGAGGTCAGAGGAACATCAGGTGTCCTCTGTGGCTCTTCTGCTTCCTTCAGATGGAATCTCCCACTAAACCAGGGCTGCTGTTTTCACATCACACTGACTGACTAGCAAGCCTCAGCAATTCTGTGGTCTTCACTACCACCCCCCCACATACATACAGGGCTGGGGTTAAAAGCATGCAAAGCCATGTCCAGCTTTTTATGTGGATGTTGGGGATCAAACTCAGGAACTCTAAGTGCTTAGTGGTTGCTTGGCAAGTGTTCTTACCAAAATATCCATTTCTCCAGCCTACAGCAAAGGGAGTTTGAAGTCATAAGTTCATACCTATGAGTGACTACATCGAAACAGCAGTGCAACCTTAAATACACAATATAATGTAATACTTCAAGGTCTTACAAACACAAGACAAAGTAAAATCCAAAGTTAGTAGATGGAAAGAAACAATAAATATCAAGGAGCTTATTAATAAAATGGAGATTAATAAAATTAATTAGAAAACAGGTGATTCTTTGAAAAGATAAGATTGAGAAATCCTGTGTTGGACAAATCAAATAAAGAGAGAAAACCCAAATTTAAAAAAAAATATAAATGAAAATGAGGGCAGTACAACAGATGCCAATAAAACTCAGGCAATCATGAGAGCATACATTGAAAACATATAATCAAGAAGAAAGTAACAAACTACTAAACACATTTAATTTACCAAAATTAAGCCAAGATGGAATAAATGACATAAAAATATCCATAAAAAACAATGAGACTGTTTTTTAAGACAGGGCCTCAAAGTCTATATAGCTTAAGATGGCCTTGAATTGATCCTCCTCCTGCTTCTTCCCCAGAGCTGGGGTTAAAGATGTGTACCACCTGCATTGTGGTGACCTAACCCAGTCTGTTGCCTATGTTAGACAAGCACTCTACCAACGAATTCACATCCTCAACTTCATGAACAATGAAATTGAAGCAGTAATAAAAAGTCTTCCAACTAAAACATAAAGCACAGGAACACATATATTCACTGTTATTTGTACCAGACATTTAAAGATGAACTCACAGCAAAATTCTCCAAATTATTCTATAAAATAGAAAAGTAAGGAACACTACCAAGCTTCCAATAAAAGCCAGTAAGTAAACCCCGACACCAAAACTACAAAAGGATAAAAAAAAAATGACAGAAAAATATGACAGTTAAAAAACAGACACAGGGGGCGGAGCAAGATGGAGGACGAGTAACAGCGTCGCCAGGACTCTCTTCGGAAAGGTTTGATCTCTTCAGCTGGGATCCAAACTTTGGTCACCAGCTGGACCTGATTTCGGGCCCCCCTCCCTCCA
>PVHP010039722.1:0-16906 GCA_004024765.1 Zapus hudsonius | reverse complement strand
GTCCCCTCTAAGCCCCACCAGATGGCTGGGATCTTCACATTCGTTTCTGCTTGTGTCTTTATCTCCCATTAGACTAGAAACCCCAACGGGACAGGAAGCGAGTCTATTTATCGTCATCGTTATTAAATGAGAGAAAGTGTGTGTGCTTGTGCGCTGGGGTGGTGGTGAGGAGGAGACCTGGACGCTGAAGTCCTCAAGGGATGGGCATCGTTCCCACATTTGCCATTTGCATGTTTTCAGCTTCCACTTGCCCCTCCGGGAGTCTGCAGTCCCTTGGGCCAGCATGGTTCACTCCAAGAAGCAACAGAGGGAGCCGAGGGAGTGGCACACACCTACGACTGCAGTGCTCAAAAGGCTGAGGCAGGAGGATTAAGATTTTAAGGCCATCCTGGGCTATGTGGCCTGTAGCAGAGCAGATGGAGCTATGAGACTTGGTCACCACAAAACAACAATGGGGTGTGATAGGCTTGCTTGTAATCCCAGTATTCTGGGGGTAGAGGGAAGGAGAGAGGCAGGAGGACCAAGAGTTCAAGGTCATCCTGGGCTACCTAGTGAGCTAGAGGCCAGCCTGGACTACATAAGACTCAAATAAACAGCAAAACAAAACCAGAGGCGTGGTTGAGCACTTGCCTAGCACGCAGGAAGCCGTGGGTTTGTTCCTAGGCAACCTAAAAACCTAGCGTGGTAGTTAACATCTGTAATCCCAGCACTACAGAGGCAGAGGCAGGAGGACCAGAAGTTCAAGGTCAACCTGGACTACATAGTGTCCTGAAAAGAAAGGAAGGAAAAGAGGGGGGGGGGGAGGAGGAGGCGAAGAAAAAAGAAAGCAAGGAAGGAAAAGAGAGAGAGGGGAGAAAAAAAGGGATGTTAGGATTGGAGTTCAGTTTGTAGAGAGCTTGCCACTAAGCCCTGGGTTTAATCCCTGGCTCCACGAAATCGACAGAGGTAATGTGCACACACCTGTCATCCCCAGTACTCGGGAGCTGGAGGGTCGGAAGCTCAAGGTCATCACCCACCACTATACCGAGGCCAGCCTGGGCTCCATGAGACCCAGCCTCAAACAAAACAAAAAGACACCCCAGACAACAGAAAGGAGGTTCCGAGGGGCTGGCGAGCGTCCTTGGATGGGACGCCCAGGGCCGCAGCATCCCGCATGGGGTGCGGGCTGACACCCCCCGGCGTGGAGAGAGGGCGCACGCAGGACGGGAAGCCTCGCTCGGCGCCCCGCCCCGCCCCGCCTTCCCTCCGGTCCGCCGGCTCCGCAGCGTCCGCTCCGCCCGGCCGCGATCCGGTCCGGGTTTCCGCGCGCGCCGGCCGCCCGGTCCGCCCCGCCCCGCCCCGCGCCGCCTCGCCGCTGCCGCCGGAGCCGCTCGGAGCTGCGCGAACATGGCCGAAGTCGGCGAGGACAGCGGCGCCCGCGCCCTGCTGGCGCTGCGCTCGGCACCCTGCAGCCCCGTGCCGTGCGCCCCGGCCGCCGGTGCCGCCGCCGCCGCCGCCTTCCCGGCCGCCGGCTCCCCGCCGCCGCCGCCCGCGCAGCCTCCGCCCGGGCCGGCCGCGCTGCCGCCGGTGCCCAGCCCCGGCCCGGCCCCGGCCCCGGCCCCCGTCCCGGTCCCCTCCACCGCCGCCGCCTCCTCCACCGCCACCGCCGCCGCCACCTCCACGCCCGCTGCGCCCGCGCTGGTGGCCGCGGCCGCCGCCTCCGTGCGCCAGAGCCCCGGGCCGGCGCTGGCGCGTCTAGAGGGTCGTGAGTTCGAGTTCTTGATGCGCCAACCCAGCGTCACCATCGGTCGTAACTCGTCGCAGGGCTCCGTGGACCTGAGCATGGGCCTCTCGAGCTTCATCTCGCGGCGCCACCTGCAGCTCAGCTTCCAGGAACCGCACTTCTACCTGCGCTGCCTGGGCAAGAACGGCGTCTTCGTGGACGGGGCCTTCCAGAGGCGAGGCGCGCCCGCCCTGCAGCTGCCCCAGCAGTGAGTACCACGACCCAGCCTCACCCCGCTCACACCCGGCCTGGACCTCCTGGTCACCCCCCCTCCCTAATCTAGACCCCACCCAGACTCATCCCCTGGCCACCCCAATCGAGACCGCATCGATCTGACCCCTGGTCATCTCCCCCCAATCTACACCCCACTCTGAACCTCCTGGTCACCCCACAATCTACATCCCACCCAGGCTGACCCCCTGGTTGCTTCCGATCTCCACCATTACCAGTCTGACCCCCTACTCAAACTATCCTACCTTACCTGATCCCCAAATCATTGCCCCATCTCACCCCCACCCCTACTTCTGATCACTACCTCCACCTGGTCTGTCCAACTGGTCACCCCCACCCAGCCTGGCCCCCTGATTACCTCCAATCTGTGTCCTACCCTGTCTGACCCCCTAGTCACTCCCAATCTCAACCCCACCTAACCCTGACACCCCTCCCTTGTCTACGGTAACCACCCTTCCTGAACTCCCAGGTCAACCTTCACCCTGGATTCCCCTATACACACCTAAACTCCCTCTGCTGCTCTGACCCTGGCTGACCTGACAAAAATCCCACCCCTGACTCCTCCAGGCCCTAACTCCTCATTCCCCACCCCTTTACCCTCTGAGCCATTCTGGACTTCTAGGTTTAGCCCTGACCCACCCCCACTCCGCCCAGCTAGAAGCAGTTACCCCTGACTCTGCATTCTGAAAACCCTGGGGGCCACCTCTGACCCCTGATGTACTGTACCTCCCTCCATCGTCCCTCATCCCTATCTCTGGGTTACCTGGACCCTCCCAGGCCTGGACCCCTGGGGTCCTCTACTCCTACCCCACACCTGAGACTCCACAGGACTGACCTCCACCCCCCCAATCCTGCCATTCACCCCCATGAGTTTGGACCCCAGTGGTCACTCCCTCAGTCTGAGCCAATGGAGTCCTTACCCCTGGTGTCCCCAGGGAGGTGTGCAGATGGCCAAGCAGGGCAGGAAGTGCCTTACCTCAGTGTACCTCTAGGTCCTGGTGAGAACACTGCTCCTAGCTCAGCTTCTAGTTGGCACTGTGAGAGTCCTTAGCCTCCAGGAGGCTGCCCAAGGGTGCCTCAGTATCTTCCCTCCCCTGCCCTCCTCCCAGCTCCCACCTTCCTCCCCTCCTACTCTTCTTCCCAGCACTTCCTTCACGCCACACCAAGGTCTGGACGGCAAGGTCTTTACTGCAGGGAAAGCCAAGTTTAATTGCTTCCTCGACGGCACTTTCTTTTTCTGTTAAGTAATTGCTTCTAACCCTCACTGGTGTTTCTTCAGCGTGGCTCATGGTCAGGACGGTCTGACTGTCTCATTACTTGCTTTTACAAGCACCCTGAATGGAGGGATTTTTTGCTGGGCATGGTTTCTGTAAACGGCTCACCTTCCTAGGGTCTTGGCTTTCAGTGCCAGTGACTCATCCAGTTAGGGTGTGAGAGGGAAAGTGACCTTCATTTCCCAAACCAGATAGGATAGGTGTGCACTTATGAAGTTAGGGTGCACTGTGGCAGAGGATGCCTGGCACGTGCAAGGCCCTGGGTTCCATCCCCAGAAAGATAAGCCGGGTCCCTGGAGGAACAGTTGTTCTGTCACTGGGGCCTTCAACACATTCCTGGGACAAGAAAGTGACCAAACTGACGACTTCTCGTTTCACCTCCCCAGGGCCCTTCTTCGAGGCCAGTCTCTGCCCTTTTTGTAACTCGGGTTCTGAGAGCACCCCAACGTGCAATCCTCTTCTTAGGGTTTCTGTCCCAGCCTCCCCTGACCCCGTCCACTACGTCTTGAAGAAAGTTTTCTTTCCCAGCTATGAGGAAAGCTTCAGCCTGCAGAGCCCTGTTCATCATTGACCAGGCCAAGTGGATTATGTATGAAATGCTATTTGCGTTTATGTTGCCTTGAAATCTATCTCCAGGGAGCTGGTGTGCGGGTGGGTATGTGTCCCTGCCTGGTGCTTAGCTGGCAGGGAACATTGACTCTGCTGAGTGGATTCTTTATGATTGTTTGTTTGTTTGTTTTTGCTGTGTGGGGGACAGAGCCCAGTCAGCCTAGTGATTTGCCACTGAGCCACGCCCCCTAGCCTTGGGTTGGTCACTTAGATGTATGCCAAGTGCTCCGCATGGCCTACCTATCAGGGACAGAGCCCAGCGTACCTAAGGAAAACCATTCAGCAGCCGTCACTGGAGAAAAGCCTGTCACCAAGCAGGCAGTGTGGTGGTGTTCGAGGGGGTCTTGAGTTAGATTGTTGACTGCGGAATGAAGGGATCATACATCCTGGAGAGGATGTTGTGAAATTCGGTCTTGAGTGGGTGAGATCTTAGGCTTGTATTTGAATGGAGAAACCCCAGAGAACTCTAGAGTAAGTTGGCCGGGGACATTTTCATTGCTGACTTGGAAACAGTAGCAGTATGTACTCTGTCCTCTCTGCTTTTGTCAGCCAGTTTTGTTGCTGTTGCTTTTTTATTTTAGGTTTTAAGGTCTCACTCTGGCCCAGGTCTAGTTCTAGGCTGACCTGGAACTCACTCTGTAGCCCCAGGCTGGCCTTGAACTCACTGCATTCCTCCTACCTCAGCCTCCAGAGTGCTGGGATTAAAAGCATGCACCACCACCCCTGGCTTCTCAGCCAGCTTTGATATTAATATTTGAGGTTCAAGACCAAGCATGGTGTGTGGTACATGTCTGGGAAGCCAGTTCAAGGACAGCCTCATTTACATAGAGAGTTCAAGGCCATCTTGTGTTACATGAGACCCTGTCTCAAAAAAAAAAAAAAAATTGAAGTTACAAGGCTAAATATGGAGGCACACACCAGAAATCCCAGGCCTCAGGAGGCTGAGACAGGCCTGGGCTATAATAGAGAAACCCTGTCTCAAGAAACAAACAAATGAAAAATTGAATGTACAAATTCCTTTACCATAACCAGTGAATTCTCCTGTTGCCTAGAATTTCTTTTTTAAAATTTTAATATGTATGTGTGTATGTGGGCACCAAGGCTCCCTCACCATTGTGGATAAATGCCAAACGCTTGCATCACTCTTGTGTCTGGCTTATGTGGGCAACTTGGGAAATGAACCCTGGCCAGCAGGCTTTGCATGCAAGTACCTTTGGCTGCTGAGCCATCTTCCTAGCCACCTCTTAATTTAATTTGTGTGTGTGTGTGTGTACATGCTTGTATGTATATGATCTCTGCGTGTCTGTGTTGGTGTATGTATGTGCGTAAATAATCTGTGCATATGTGTGTTTGGGTGCACACTTGCTCTGGAGCCTGTGTGCTGGTCCAAGGACGACCTTGGGTGTTGACCTTGGGTGTTGACCCTCTCCTTCCACCTTTCTTTGAGACAATGTCTCTTTTGTTTTTCTTGGCTTCAGGAAGGCCAGACCAGCTGGCCCATTGTTGCAGGCATGTTGGGATTATAGGAATGTGGCTATACATGGATACTGGGGATCTGAACTCTGGTCTTTGGGCTTTGGAGCAAGTATATGTAAACACTGAGCCATCTCCCCAGCCCCAGCATTAGAATTTTGTGACCTGTTGACACAGGTTCCAAAAACAGTCCCAGTCTCAGCCACCCCCACCCCATTAGGATACCTGACACTTGTGTGGGTGACATTTGTGCACACTACATACTTTCCTAGGCAGCTGCCATTTGGGAGGGAAACCAGAATCCACCTGTTTGTTACTAGAAGTATATCTTGTCAAGTCTTCAGGGTTTTGTGTGTGTGTGTGTGTGTGTGTGTGTGTGTGTGTGTGTGTGTGTGTTACTGAGGATGGAACCTGGGGCTTAACAAATGCTAAACAAGTGCTCTACCACCGAGAGCCACCCTCTGCCCTCTCTTTTCATTTCATTTTATCATTATTGTTATTTATTTATTTATTTTTGGTTTTTCGAGGTAGGGTCTCATTCTAGCCCTGGCTGACCTGAAATTCAGTATGTAGTCTCAGGATGACCTCCATCCTCCTGAGTGCAGTGCACCACCACGCCTGGCCTTCTGTTTTTATTTTGACACAAGATCACTAAGTTGCCCAGGCTGGCCTTGCATATCCAGTCCTCTTGCCTCAGCCTCCTGAGTGGCTGGAGTGACAGGAGGCCTTATACCTTGGCTCTGACCCCATCTCTCCGAGGTGTCTGTGGTGACATTTTTTTTCTAGACCTGCAGGTTCCTGAGGCTGGGCCCAAGACTCTGTCCTTTGATTTGCTACAGTGCAGGGATTGTTGGACAGCAGGCCAGAGTGGTGGAATTTTGTAAAATGAACAAATTAACATGAACTTGCAGCTTCCATAGGTGAAAAAAACAGTATAGAAAACTATAGATTTGGCCTGCTTTCCTAAGATATGAAAGCCTTCTTTGATGACATAAGATGGACGGATGGATGGATGGATGGATGGATGGATGGAAGCAAGCCAGGTCTGGTGGTACATGCCTACAGTTCCATCTCCTTGGGAGGCTCAGGCAGGAGGCTAACAGGGACAAGGCCTTCCTGCGATACAGAGTGATTTCCAAGCCAGTCTGGACAACTTAAGTGAGACCCTGTCTCAACATAAGAAGCAAAAAGAGGGCTGGGGAATGTAGCTCAGTGACAGAGCTCTTGCCTAGCACGTGCAGGGCCCTGAGTTTGATTCCCAGTACTACCAAAAAGGGTAAAACTCATAAGGTAATAAGCCTTTTTAATGCACGTATATGTCACCCAGGTGCATGTGGAGGTCAGGAGACAACTTCAGATGTCATTCAGGAATGTTATCCATCCTTTATTATTATTATTATTTGTGGGGGGGTATGGACTACCTCTGGGTTCTTGCTGGTCCTCTCCATCCACCTTTGGGAAGGACTGACTAGCTGGCTGCTAGCTTCTTCAGGTCTCTCCTGACTCTGCCGTCCATTGCCTTGGCCTTCAGTGTGGGTACTGGGGGTCGGGGGTCTGAAGCCTGGCCAGCAGGCTTGTGGAGCAAGCTCTTTGCCCACTAAGCCATCTCCCTGGGCCTCACCTTTTTTTTTTAATGTAAGATAAGGTCTCATAGGCCTGGAGCTTACCAATTAGGCTAAACTGGCAAAATGGCAGGGAATGGGGGCAGCGCAAGGATCCTCCTGTCACCACCTCTCCAGGGCTGGGGTGACAGAGGCACTGTCAGGCCTGGCATTTTTACACAGGTTCTGGGGTGGAAGTCAAGTGTTCGGGCTTGAGAGGCAAGTGCTTTACAGAATGAGCCATCTCCCCAGTGTTGGCCTCCAGCCCTTTGTAAGTAACTTGTAACCAGATGACAGTCCCAGAGAACAAACACCTGATGCATGCAGACAACAGGGCTTCTATAAGAAAGAGAGAAAGCCTTCACTTGGAGAAGATCCCACATTTCCTGTCCTGACCGATGGTTGGCTCAGGCACTGGTTCTCTCTGACCTCCCAGCCTGCCGCACTCCTCCTCCATCTAGCTGAACCATCATCCTCCATCCCTGGCCTTGCTCAGGTCTTTCCCCTGTATCTGCCCCCTTCCATCCCCAGGGCCAGCATGACTGTTTCCTCCCTTGTAGCTCCTGCTCCATCCCAGCTCTACCAGCCCAACCCCTCCCAGTGGCTGCCCTTCCCCCTTCTCCTGGACTGCCCTGGAGTCCCCTCATGTGGACAGTTCCTGCACCATCCAGCTTTGGCCCCTAGTCTGACCTGAGGACACCCTCTGCCTCTCCCAAGGGCAAATGGAGGTTCTCTACCCACACTTACTTCTGACCAACTAGTCCCTGGCCTAGCTACCCCCTGGGATGGGGGAGCACCCTGGACAAGAGGAATGCCTGGCCTGTCCCCTGGAGATACTGGGCAATGGGCAGTCAGCAAAACTGGCTGTCTTCATTCAGCCTGTTCCATTTCCAGTTGATTTCAAAATAATGTTCACCTGCTAACAAGTTGCATGATGGTTACTAACTAATGGGATACATACATATCACCAGCTGGAGATAGCATCTGGCTTTACATGGGTCCTGGGGAATTGAACCCCGGCAGTCAGGCTTTGCTAGCAGGCACCTTTAACCGCTGAGCCATCTCTCAAGCCCTCAAGCACATGTTTTTGACTTCTGTTAGCCACATGCAGTACCACCTATGAGGCAGTTTTGGAAAAAAAAATCAAACGAGTTTGATCACATCTCTGGGTCCAATAACCCATTTACAGGAACGACAGACAAGGGGGAAGGATGTGGTAAATGGACGTGTCCAGAATCTGACCTTTAGGTGGGCAGGGGAGATGGCTCAGTGAGTAAAGTGCTCACCACACAAAGATCTCAGTTTAAATGCCCAGCACCCATGTAACAGCCAGGTATAGCAGTGTCCACCTGCACCCTAGCACTGGGGGTGGGGCATGGGAGAGGAGACAGGAAGGTCTCTGGGGCAGGTGAGAGACCCAGTCTCAAAAAACAAGGTGGAGAGTGATTAGGAAGACATCCGACACCCACCTCTGGCTTCTACACAAACACATATGTGCACTTGACATGTGTCCACACACATACAAACACGTACACTGCCTCTCCCCCCCCCCCAAATAAAAAGAGGAGCCATGGAACCCTGTCAGAGACAAATGACCCTGTTCCTCTGAAGAAAAACTCAGCAAGAAGAGAGAATGAGGGAGCCTGAAGAGTAAAACCGGGAAGCACCCCAGCCAGCCAGTGTCTGCACCTCTTTTGGACTTTTTCAAAAAATATTTTTATTTATTTATTTGCAAGCAGAGAAACACAGAAGAGAGACAGAGAAAATGGGCACACCAGGGCCTCCCGCCACTGCAAACCAACTCCAGATACACGGGCCCCTTTGTGCATCTGGCTTTACATGGGTCCTGGGGAATCGAACCTGGGTTGTTAAGGCTTTGCAGGCAAGGGCCATCTCTCCAGCCCTCTTTTGGACTTTTGATTCAAATAAATCCACGGTGAGAAGAAAATCCTCGTGTCATAAGGGACTCACATTGAGTGGGTATTGGAGATAGGAGAAGCTTTTTATGCATTTGTTGGTGAGATAGTGCCATTGTGGTTTTTAAAAAAAATTTAAGGATCCTTTCACAAGGCAATATGACACTGTGATTTGCTTCTGTATAACTGGGGACAGGAGGAAAGCTAAGTTGGGTGGCAGAACAGCCTGGCTATGGCAACTGTGGATGCAAGGTGACAGGCACATTACCTGGGCTGGGGAGATGGCTCAGTGGGTAAGGTGCTCACCACCCAAGCAGGAGGACCTGAGCTCAGCACATGGAACCTATGTGAAAATGCTGGTGTGATGAGTGCCTGCAGTCCCAGCATCCGGAAGGCAGAGATAGGCAGATCCCTGAGGCACTGCTGGCCTTGCATATCAATAAGTAATTTATTTTGGGGCTGGAGAGATGGCTCAGTGGTTAAGCAGTTAAAGGCGTTTGTCTGCAAAACCTAATGACCCAGGTTTGATTCCCTAATACCCATGTAAAGCCAGACGCACAAAGTGGTGCATGCGTCAGGAGTTTGTTTGCAGCGGCTATGGGCCCTGGCTCACCATTCTCTGTCTTCTCTCTGTCTCTCTGCTTGCAGAGGCAGAGGTAGGAGGATCACCATGAGTTCCGAAGTCAGCCTGGGCTAGAGTGAGACCGTACTTGGAGGGGGGAGTGGATGATATTCCTGAAGATGACCCCTAAGATTGTCCTCTGGCTCCACACTCACATTCATGCACACATGCACATGTATTTTTTATTTATTTTTTCTTTTTTGAGGTAGGGTCTCTAGCCAGGCTGACCTGGAATTTATTATGTAGTCTCAGGGTGGCCTTGAACTCATGGCTATCCTCTTACCTCTGTCTCCCAAGTGCTGGGACTAAAGGTATACGCCACCACGCCCCACTATTCTTAAAATTTTTTATTATTTATTTGTAAGGAGAGAGGGGAGAGAATGAACACGCCAGGGCCTCTTGCCGTTGCAAACAAACTCGAAACATGAGGCACACTTTATACATCTGGCTTTATGTGAGTCCTGGAGAATTGAACCTAGACTGCCAGGCTCTGCAAGCAAGTGCCTTTCACCGCTGAGCCATCTCTTCAGCTCCAGCAGAAGAAACTTTTTATAGTTTTTTTTTTTTTTTCGAGGTAGGGTCTCGCTCTAGTCCAGGCTGACCTGGAATTCACTCTGTAGTCTCAGGCTGACCTCGAACTCACGGCAATCTAGATTTTTTTTTTGAGATTGTCTCATGCAGCCCAGGTATGGCCTCAGATACCTCTGTTGCCAAGAAGGGCCTTAAACTCCTGACCCTCCTGCCTCCCCCTCCCAGAGGAAGGATTACCCATGCAGCAGCCCAAGCAGCTTTCTTTTTATAGACTTTGAAAGATGGCTCCATAGGAGAGGTGGTGTTTGTCATGCAGGAAGTATTAATCTGAGCTCATGCTATGTGTGTGATGTCTGTACCATGCTGATACATGGTGTGGAGCCATGTGCTTGATACTTTTGAGAAAAATGCCGCCTTGCCTTTTTTTTTTTTTTTTTTAATCTTGTGAATGTCAGGGGATAAACTTGCTAAATTAATGACAACTCAAATTGCTGCCATGCCTCATTTCCATAATTACCCTACATTTAAAGCATTTCATATTAAAATGAGAGAATTATATAATGTGCTTCGACTTGGATTTCCTGGAAATCGGCCCTCACACTGTGGCTCACTGGTGAGGAGATTGTGTCCTTAGGAGATTTTGCCCTTCGTTTTCACTGTCAACCTCACTTCTGAGTATGCAGCTTCCTGGTTAAATGAAAAAGAGAGCCTGGTGGAGTGCAGGCACCTGTAAGCCTAGCACTGGGGAGGTGGAGGCAGCCAGCCTCAGCTATAGTGTGAGTGAGAGGCCAGCCTGGAGCTGTAATGAGACCCTGTCTGAAAGAAACACAGAGAGAAAGAAAGATGAGACAAAGGAAGGGAGGGAGGAACAGAAAGAAAAGAGAGAGAGAGAGAAGGGAGAAAGGGAGGGAAGGACCGGCCAAGTTATAATCCCAGCACTTGAAGACTAAGATTGGATGATTGCTGTAAGTTGTGAGTTCGAGGCCTGCCTGCCTGGGCTACAGAATGAGTTCCAGGTCATGCAGACCAGAGTGAGACCCTGCCCCCCCCCATAAAGAAGATAAATGCAGAATGTGTGCACATAGTTTTTGAATTTATGGAGGGAAACTAGGCAGGTTTGTTATGTGTTGCTGAGTCTTTCACTTGGCCTTTTTCTAGAATGTGGACAGAACCTGCTTTCTGCAGACACTATGAAGGTGGGCGAAGGCATGTTTTGCTGTATTTAGGCAGTTTCAACTGCTTGTACATATGAGGATTTTGTCTTCTATAAATGATTTCTGGCAGGTTAATAAAGTGGATCTATAGAAAGAAAACAGAGGTGACATCCTATCCTGCTTCAGTAAGAAGAATCTTAGCTGGGCATGTGTCCCAGGCCTGTCATCCCAATAATCAGGAGGCTGAAGCCTAGGGACTGCAAATTCAAGGCTACAGAGAGAATTTATGGTCAGTTTGGCTAACTTAACAAGACTGTCTCAAAATAAAAAGTAAACAAAAGGTCTGGGGATATATCTTAACAGTAGAGCTCCTGCCTAGAATCCCCAGTGAGGGGCTGAGATGTGGCTCAGTGATAGAGCTTCCGCCTAGAATCCCCAGTGAGGGCTGGGGGTGTGGTTCAGTGGTAGAGCATCTGCTTAGCATACGTGAGGTTCTAGGTTCAATCCCAGTATGGGAAGGACAGTTTGCCTCATCATCAGTCTGTGTTAGCCTTGTTTGGAATAGCTTAAACTCTCTTGTGGTTGATTCCTTTGGGTCCCCATAAACTCATGTGCTCTGAATGCTTGATCCTCAGCTGGTGGCAGTTTGGGAATTGGAGCCTCCTGGAGGCAGTGTATTGTTGGAGGGTGGGCTCATGGGGTTCTCTAGTCTGCTTCCCCTTGCCAGTGTTTGGCATAGTCTCCTGCTGCTGTTGTCCACCTGATGTTGGCCAGGAGGTGATGTCATCCATCATTTTTTCTGCCATCATGGAATTTGTAAGCCAACATAAACCCTTTCCTCCACAAGCTGCTTCTGGCTGGATGTTTATCGCAGCAGTTGACCTTGTTTGGAATAACATAAACTCCCTCCTACTTATCTTGCCAAGGGTCCAGAAGAGTTAACTCTTCATCAGTACCTCAGAGTGGAATTCGGGTCCTCAGTGGCTCCCCAGTATCTCCAAGTCTCCCCAGTGTGGCTTCAGCTGTTTCTTTGCACCTAAGGCACTGTTGCCTCTGGGCATGAGTGTTACACAGTAGTTCTCAGATCTCTGGCCTCAGGACCCTTGCAACACTTTGGTTTGTGTGGGATTCATTGGTTGGCATTTGCTATGAGTTATTGAAACATTTATTAATCTACTCAAAATTGAAGTAACCCCATTTCAAAAATAACTTTTCCAGCCAGCACCTGCCTAAAATCCCAGCACTTAAGAGGCAGAAGTAGGATGATCAGGAGTTCAAGGTCATCCTTGCCTACTTAGCAGCCTGAGGCCTGCCTGGGTTACATCACTTGAGAGGTTGAGGCAGGAAGAGCTCAGTTTCAGGTTTCCCTGGTTGCATGAGAAGATGCTACTTCAAAAGCACCCCTATATTGAGAAAAAGCTGTGTCGTGTGATTTGTTGTAAACCTCTTCAGTGTCTGGTTTAATCAGACTATCTAGGCTGCTTCTACTTTTAGTAGGTTGTGATATGATTTTGGCAAAAGTACTGCATTAAGATTCCACCCACAGACCCTTAAGCCAGAAGTGGGAGGAGCCTTTGAGTGTCCTTCCCAGATAGCTGTGCATGCTGACATATCTGGCCGGTACTTAGCAAGCAGTGGCTTCTTGGAGGTTAGTTGCTGTGTAGATCTGAGCTTTGTCAGTGGGCAGGCAGGACTGCTTGTGTTCAAACCCACTACTCTGCTCACATTGTGAGCCACACTTTTACCCATGCGGCACTGGACAGCACTAGGCAGGGGCTATAGGAAGATTGACTGGGTTATGCAGGCCTTGTCATGTCTGTGCATCTTATTGGACAAAGAAAAAAAGGCTGTTTCATCCTTGGGTTCTATGCATAGCTAAACTTGATCATGATTTTTTTTTTTTTAAATAGGACTAGGCCAAGCATGGTGGCGCACACCTTTAATCCTAGCACTTGGGAGGCAGAGGTAGGAGGATCACTGTGAGTTCAGCTTGAGACTACAGAGTTCCAGGTCAGCCTGGAAATATGTTTAACATATTATAAATAAATAAATAAATAGTAAATAAATAAATAAAAGGAGCAGGCTTACTTTGAGTTTTTTTCTGTCTGTTTTTCCTTTCTCTTCCTCTCTTGCTCACCCCCCCCCCCATTTGTTTTACAAGGTAGGGTCTCGCTCTTCTTCTAGCCCAGGCTGACCTGGAATTCACCTATGAAGTCTCAGGGTGGCCTGGAACTCAAAGTGATCCTCATGGGTGATGGGATTAAAGGCATCACCCCACCTAACTTTCTTCTTTTTTAAATCTACCTACCTTTCTTTCTTCCTTCCCTCCCTCCTTCCCTCCCTCCCTCCTTCCCTTCCTCCCTTCCTATGTAGCCTTCCAGACTGTCCTTGAACTTGTTGTATAGCTAAGGATAATCCTTTTGCCTCCACCTCCTAAACGCTGGGATCACAGTACTTGGGTGGAACCCAGAGCCCTGTGCATGCTCAGCAGGCACTCTACCCACTGAGCTACACTCCCAGTGCCAAAGGGTGTTTTCTTTCTTCCCATCCTCAGAGTAACAGTGTTACACAGAGGCTAAAACTGCTTTTCTGGCTATCCCAGAAAGCTTTGCTGTTTGTGATGTGTCACAAAGATACAGCATTCTTGCTGTTTCCTACATGCAGGTGTACCCTCACCTGGACGGGCATACCTCTAGTTCAGATGCCCTGGGCCTGGGGATGGAGTTGTCAGCATCCAGGATCAAAGATGACCTCCTGGTGTAGAGTTGGAGCTGTGTACAGCCTTCTCTGTAGGTGCCTCCATGTGGTCCTGAGCAGAGGCTATGCCTGTCGTGTGGGGGGCCCAAGGGCCCCTTCCCAGTGTGCTGAGCAGCACATAAATGCCGGCTCCTGCTCAGTCCTGGGCAGCAGGTGAGGCTAACTCAGAGGCAACACAGGGTTTTCCCAGAAGTGCATCTTTATGGTGTGACAAGCAGCAGCCTGCTGACATGTGAGAAGCCTCTGTGTGTCACCAAGAATGTACTGATTGAGAGTGACTTATAAACTTAGTAGCACTTTGGGCCATTCTAGAAAGTGGGAAGCTGGAAGCAGATACTGCTAGTGGGAGGGCCAGCTACAGTGGCCCTGACGTTGTAGAAAATGGAACCTTGTACTGGTAAGGGTGCTCTTCCTCTGGATCCAGTCTGCCACTCAGGGGTCTCCCTGCATCTGGGAATGAACTGTGACTCATTGGAGCTTGAGGTAAACATCCTTTCCCCAGGAACATCCAGGGGTGTCCAGGAACATCTGGGAGTGCCCAGGAACATCTGGGAGTGCTCAGGAACATCCAGGAGTGCTCAGGAACATCCAAAAATGTCCAAAAACATCCAGGAGTACCCAGGAACATCCAGGAGTGCCCTGGAACATTCAGGCATGTTCAGGAATATCTAGCAGTGCTCCGGAACATCCAAGAATATCCGGGAGTGCTCAAGAATATCCTGGAGTGCTCAGGAACATCCAGGAGTGCTCAGGAGCATCCGGAAATGCTCGAGAACATCCAGGAGTGCTCAGGAGCATCTGGAAATGCTCAGAAGCATCCGGGAGTGCCCAGGAATATCCGGAAGTGCTCAGGAGCATCGGGAAGTGCTTGGGAGCATCTGGGAGTGTCCAGGGACATCCTGGAATGCTCAGGAACTTCTAGCCTTCTCTGATTTCAGCTTTGTCAGCCAGGCAATGTGAGGAGCCTTGTTTGGCCCCAACCTGTTTGAAGACTCAGTGCATGTTTGGCTTCCTTTATGGATGCATTTTTTTTTCTTCTGTAAATCACTGAGTGGACATATTTTTCCCAGGCCCACATATCCTTGGGTTGGCCAGTGACTCTGAGTTGTTTGTTTCAGGTCAGCTCTTTAGGTAAATTTGAGCAGCCACACTTGCTGTTGCTCCCCAACAGGCATCCTGGACGACACAGTGGCAGGCCCATGCCACAGGTCCCCAGGCTGCTGGGTATGGCCATTGTCTCGGTTTAGCTCACTCACAGCAGAGCTTTTCTGTAGTGTGGTAGGAGGTGAGAACAATTGGGAGGTGTAGTTCAGGAGTGGGGCTCGGCAGCCCACTGCATAAGGCCCATGGACGGCTACAGAGCATGCTGTGTGACTTGACCCCACCTGGTGGTCTCTTTACTGGAGAAAGTGTGTTCTGGACTGTCACTGACGAACAGGTGTATAGGTCCCTTTATCGCCCCACTTCTTGAAGCCCCAAGAGAAATTGAACCCTCAGAGAGATAGTTGATTGCTGTGGAGACTAGAGGAAGGCACGTGTGTCCCTCGGGGGGATTGCTTGTTTCTACTGGGGCCACTGTGCATCTTGGTTATTGTAACTTCTTGTGAGACTAGCTTCTGAGCTCTTCTTCCTGTCCTTGCAGATGGTGATATGTTTTGATGGACAGGGGTGTAGCATGTCTGCCTGTTCCTGGCAGCTATCTACATGGCTTATGGTCACACCAGGTGACATTACAAGTTTTAGTTGTTTGGGGCTTTTTGTTTTTGATTTGTGTGTGCACAGCTGTGTATGCATGTTTATGTGGGCGACACGCATATATATATATATGTATGTGCATGTGGAGGCCAGAGGACAACCTCAGGTGTCATCCTCAAAAATGCTGTCCACAGGGTACTTCAGTAGCCTGGAGCTCCCTGATTAGTCTAGACTGGCTGGCCCATGAGCTACAGGGATCCTCCTGTCTCCACCTCTCCAGTGCTAGCTTTATAGGTGCACCTCACCAGGTCCAGTATTTATGTGGGTTCTGGAGATGAAACTCAGTTCCTCATGCTCGAGAGACAGGGATTTGACCAACTGAGTCATCTCTCTAGACAGGGTCTTGCTGTGTTGCTCAGGCTGGCCTTGAATTCATGCTACTCCTCCAAGTGTTGAGAGTATAGGTGTGCCCCCCCCCCACAGGCACCTAACAAGCTTTCGTGATGCCCCTGACTTTTAGCCCAAGGGACCTTCCATGGCGGGTGTTAGGATTAACTGCCATGACAGTTCTGAGGCAGGCAAAGGCAGGTCCCAGGTTGGCTCTGCAGAGTGGAAGAGAGTCTGCATGAGGCTGGCAGCAGCTGATCACTTCTGACAATGACTAGAGCTCAGTCCCTGGCCTCTCTGGGATGGCGAGTCACTGAGCAGCTGCTTACGTTTGTAAAGCTTTAAAGCTGGGTGCAGTGATGGCACTGGTAATCCTAGCATGTGAGAAACTGAGACAGGAGGATTGCTGTGAGTTCAAACCCAACCTGAGCTAAAGAGCAAGACCCTGTTTAAAAAAGACAAATAGGGGTGAGGATGTAGCTCAGTTAGTAGAGTGCTTATCCAGCATGCTTGAAGTCCTGGGGTCCATCCTCAGCACCCACCTGTACTCTCAAAATCTCAAAGTTATGAATTCAGGGTCATCCTCTCTAGCAAGTTTGAGTTCAAGCTGGGGTACATGAGACCTTGCTTAAAAATTTAAAAAAAAGATAAAGTTTCATGAACACACATCCAACCCATGAGCTTGTGATGTGCCTGTAGCTGCTTAGTTGAGAAGTGCCCTGTGACCTTCAAGACCTGGCTGTGTACTGTACGCCTTACCTCTGCCTCCACTGAGACTGTCTTCCAGGCCAGAGCTCCTCAATACCTTCAAGTTACTGGTTTCCTTCCTTCCTTCCTTCCTTCCTTCCTTCCTTCCTTCCTTCCTTCCTTCCTTCCTTCCTTCCTTCCTTCCTT
>PVHP010039721.1:0-16214 GCA_004024765.1 Zapus hudsonius | reverse complement strand
AGAGAGAGATTGAGAACCAAGACCTCTAGCCACTGCAAATGAACTCTAGATGTATGTGCCACTTTGTGCATCTGGCTTTACGTGGGTACCAGAGAATCAAACCTAGGAAAACACTTAATTGAGAATTTTTAATAGGTGAAAATACTAGAAATTTGATCATAATCCCCTCTCATTGTCCATTTTTGTCTCCCTCTCCTACCCCTATTTCACTGAACCACTCATCTCTTTCCAAACAGTCCTCTTCTAT
The DNA here is from genome assembly GCA_004024765.1 of Zapus hudsonius. Lineage (NCBI taxonomy): Eukaryota > Metazoa > Chordata > Mammalia > Rodentia > Dipodidae > Zapus > Zapus hudsonius. The sequence goes on along the minus strand of PVHP010039721.1, from coordinate 15,967 downwards.
TTTGATGTCTCCTTTTTAAATTTTTTGTGCCCATCTCCGTCATCTATGTCAAAATGTTGAAGAGCTCAGTATTGCACTTATGTCATGAATGTACCAATTACTTCATGTCCAAATGATAATGTCTCACATCACTCCTCCCCATCTTCTGCTCTGACAGTCTTTCTACTCCCTGAGCCTTGGATGGTGTGATTAAGACATTTCATGCTGGAATTCTTTATTTTCACCTGGCTTCAACCAGATTCAAAGTTTGGAGCTTCTTTCCCTCCTCATGTCCCCATAACTTTTCCTGTTTTTATATTCTGCATTAGTCATTTCTGATAATTTTTGCTTCACTTTAGATTACCGTATGTTATATTATTTACCTTATATAACTTAAATTCTGAATGAAATTGTTTTAGGGTATATATACAGACATATATATTAAAATGGCATAATTTCATGAGAACTTGTCATGTCATTAAAAATTTTACTGAACATTCTAAAAGCAAACTGGAAAATAAAGCCTGGCATGCCAAGATGCTAAGGCAGTAGGATTGGGGCATACAGCCTAGGGTACAAAGTGAAAGGCTGTCAAAAATCAATACTACTACTAGTAATAATAATAAGTAAATTATTGAACTACAGGTGGAACAACAGAAGTGTTTGGATGACAAGGCGTCAGGATAACATGCTTTTAAAATTGAAGAAGTAATCACATGCTTTATGCTACTAGAAAGATTCCTGTTTACAAAAATATGCATGATGAAATTGTATTTTCTAAAAATATGTATGTGTACACATACATAAGTCTAGAAGGATACATACCAAAATGTTAGTTAGGAGCATTTATCAGTACTGAAATATGTGGCACCTTTTTTTCTTAAATTTTCTTTATGTATTTATTTTTTTAAAATTATTCTTAAAAAATTTAATTATGTATTTGAGTGAAAGAGAGTGTGAGTATGAGCATGCCAGAGTCTCCTGCCAATGCAAATGAAATCCAGACACATGTATCTGGAGTTGTATATAGTGAATGTGTTTCCACTTTGTGTATCTGGCTTTACATGGGTACTGGGGAATCAAACCTGGGCTGTGAGGCTTTGCAAATATGTTCCTTTAATTGCTGAGCCATCCATCCATCACCCAAAATTTATCTTATTAGCATACAAAGAATTAGTTTTTATTATGATGCTTTCAAACAACTTTATATCCTGTTTCCTCCTCCTTTGTGTCTTTTGCTCAAACTGAGCCTCTTTTATACTTTCACACTGCATGTTTCCATTTGGCATTTTCCTGCTTCTCATCACTTCTTTTTAAAAACGTTTAAAAGTTATTTTTAATTGAGAGAAAGAGAGAGAAAGAGAATGGGCACTGTAGGGCCTTCTGCCACTGCAAATGAACTCCAGATTCATGTGCCTCATTGTGTATCTGGCTTTACGTGGGTACTGGGGAATTGAACCCAGGCCATTAGTCTTTCCAAGAAAGCATCTTTCAGTGCTGATCCATTTCTACAGCTCTTCTCATACTTGTTGTTCCCCTCTCGTAGTATCCTACCTTCAATCATACTCTGTACTGAGTCTCATGTCTTCTTATATACATACATTCAAATATTAAAAGCTATCTAGCCAGAAGTGGTGGCATACTCCCTTAATCCCAGCACTTGGGAGACAGAGGTAGGAGGATTGCCATGAGTTTGAGGCCAACCTGAGACTGCAGAGTGAATTCTAGGGTAGCCTGAGCTAGTGAGACCCTACCTAGAAAAAAAAATACAGATCTACATGTAATATATATATATATATATATATATATATATATATATATATATATAATTTTCATTATCCAGTTATCAAATGATGGACATTTATGTTGATACCACTTCATTGAGCAAATGTCTCTGTGGTATAATGTAGAGTCCTTGATAACTTTCCAACAAAGAGATCTGATACAAAAGATTAAGGGATATTCTTGAGAAAATTAGCAATGTCCTCAAATATGTTTACCAAACAAGCTAAGCCTGGTGGCACACACCTATAATCTCAGCACTAGGAAGGTAGAGACTGGAGGTTCAGGAATTCTGACAAAACAAAGGAGTAAACTTCTTACCCATGTCACAACATGTATAAACATTGACAACACACTGCTAAGTGAAGTAAGGCAGATGTAAAAGATCAAATATTGAACATTTCCACTTATATGAGACACTCAGGACAATCAAATCTATAGAGACAAAAATTAGAGTGCTGTTGCCAGTAACTGAGGGGAGAAGAAATAGATTCATTATTAAATGGGGACAGGAGTTTCTCTTTAGGATGATGGAAAAGTTCTGGAAATTCAACGTTTTTTTTTTTTTTTTTTTTTTTTTATCTCAAGTGGAAGAGCCAAAAATCTGGAACATCCCCCAAATAATTAGGTGCTTAAGAAATAGAAAGTGTATTTCTTGCAATCCTTATATGCCTAACCTCTCTTCTCATTAAATGTTTATGAGTATCAAGACAGATGCTTTATGTCACACTTGAATATTTATTTAAATATGGTATACTGAATGAAAAGCAAAATTATATTTAGTAGTAATAGCAAAAAAAAATTATCAAGTTACCTGGTAAGCTAGATCGTGAATCAAATAAGAGGAATGAATGGCTAAGAGACTCTCAGAAACTTGTCCTTCAAATATGGAGGGTCCACTATGTATCTTCAATTAATGCAATGTCAGAATGAAAAACATCCCTAAACCAGAAAAAGCTCCTTTTTTGCCACGTTCAACTAACATTTGGCCCAACTTGAGTTAAGCTGTGTATGACTGATGAAGCTTCTTAAAGAAATTCCTTGATTTGAAGGGCTATTTTATTAATACTCGATTTTGAATAGGTAATCACATGAACTTTAAAAACCAAAAGATAAGCGTTCATATAATAATAGATTTATCAGGCAAAATAAATAAATAAACAAACAAATAAACAAACAAATAAATAAATAAACAAAAAGCAACAGCCCACAAAGTGATGGTGGGGTGTAGAAGAGTTCCTTTGGAGTTGGTTCATGGGCATAAAAATATTTACATATTAATCCTCTTCCATGACATCATAGGTGTCTCTCAGGTGAATAAATTCACATCCCAGCTACTGGATATTTAGGTGGTGAGTAGATCCTGGGAATGGAATATATCCACATAAAGACAGTTTGGTGCTGTGCTTCTCTCCATCGCTGCTTTTCTTATATTCTTATCTCTTGTTAGGGAAGATTATTTCAATACAAGAAATATTCTGGGCAGTAAGGGAGAAATATGCGACAGTAACAGGAAAAGACGAAGGACAGTAGTTTAATATTGATGTGTAGGTCAGAGCAGCTTTCTACTACCCGAACATTTCTTGTATAAAATTGTTCTCGGAGGAACGTCAATAAAAAGGTTTCTCTCTTAGAGGAAACAGTTTAGAACTTGTTGGACTAGATTAAAATTTATATGCCTGTCTCGTTATTAAGGAATCTCTCCAGCAAAGTTGTTGCCTTATTCCACACCTATAATTCACCCATTTGGGACAGGACAGCTATGTAGTTTAGAAAAAAAAAAAAAAAAACTAGTGAACGCTAGGGCTGATCCGTCCGCTCTTTCAGGTCTCCGCTCATTTCTGGACGCCACAGGGCGAAAGCAGGAAAAGAAGTGGTGGGCTTGGGGAGGTGATTCCTAAAGGAAGAAAACCAATACCGAGAGGCATTTGGTATTGTGTTCTCCTCTCTGGTCCGCGCTATTTTATCTACGTTTGGATTGGCATCGTATGCGTAGATCAAAGCTCCTGGACACAGGTGGAAATGGCAGTCAGCACAGCTTGGTATTACTCCGCTTCCCGGGAGCCGGATCTTCTTAAAGTAATCGCTACCTGCTCCCAAGGCGGGCTTTGGTAATAGGACGTGGCAGGGTTTTGTATGAGAAGGAAAGTGGAGATAGGTGATACTCAGTCACTGAGTGCACATTATTAAAGAACCCTGGGGATGGGGAAGAGAAGAGAGTACCAAAAAGAGATAGATAATCACAGCCCTTTATCTGGTGAAACAAGCATTTTGTAAATTCCAAGTTCCCGACCAACCCCCAAACACTTTCGCCGCCATTATCTTGGCTCCCTGCGCCTGACTGCCTGTCCCCATTCTGTATGGCACAATTCTTGAGACAAGAAAAGGAGAAAACGGCCTCTGATCCAAGCAGAACAGGTCAGTGAAAAGGCGGGGGCATTGCTAGGGGCTGTGATGGGGGTTCAGAAACCTAATCTTAATAGGAGGCGACCAGAGGTGCCTAAGGGACTAGGGGATAAAATGATTCATTTTCTCCCTCCCGCTCTCTCGCGCTAGCTCGCTCCCTTTCCTGCTCTCCATCTCCCTTCAGAAGATGAGGGAAAGAACAAAAAGGAGATTGTAAATGTGTAATAATCAAGATCCTGTATTTGACCCTAGTTTCATGTTCTGGCTAATGGTCGGAACATTAATAGCCACACATCGCTCACTGTGATTTCATTTGATTTTTGGCTATCGTGCATTTATTCTTTTAGATGTATACTCAAGATTGCAGTATTCCTCCTTTCTATAAGTACCTATAGGCGATAGCAAATCCTAAAGGGAGGGGAAAGATAAAGAAAATTGACCTGATTTCTTTAGTAGGCAAAGCTCAAGATTAGACCAGGTACAGAACTAGGGAAATCGCCAGATCTTTTCTTTGCCAGCTTTCCAGACATGACCTCTTTTACCTCCACAGTGCTGAAAATGATAAGCCTTGAGGGATGGAAGAGAATACTAATACCTGTAAGGAATTTGAAAATCTCAGCTTCCCTGGAATGTCCTTGCATTTCATCCCTAACACCACTAGTACCTTGCAGGCATGACTCAGTTACCTCTGCATAGAAATTATCAGACTTTGTGAATCAATCAGAGAAGCTTGGGGATCTGGGAGTGGGGGATTAAAGTGAATTAGAAAATTCTTTGGCAAACAGTATTCGGAAACCATATGTGCCCTAGGTGTTGTCCTCTAACAAAGACTCAGTATCCATGATGTTCTGTCACCTGTTTGCCTCTGTGAATCTGTTCCTGTGTTTGTATAATTTTTTGTTGTGCAGGTTTATAAAATAAGCCATTTTGAAGCTAGGAAATTAGAGAAAATTGTATCTAAGGTTAGTGGGAAGCTACAGAGACAGGGGTGACGGAAATTAGAAAATTGTATCCTTTTTCTTTTTTGTCAGATTTTCTGACATTTGCCTTGTTTCTTGCTGATTTAGTTTAAAGTCCTGGTATATTTTGGAGGTACAGAATCAAAAGACCTCCCTTTCCTACTCTCCTGCTCTATTACTTCATTGTGATCTAATTCGGAACTAGGAAACTATCAGAGCAATCACTGCAGAGGAAAATGGTGGGCCGTAAGGCAGGGAGGGGGGCAGCTCTGAAGTTGAGGGGACCATGAGGATCTAGTACTGAAAATCTAGAAAAAAATGTATGGAAAGGTAAGAATAGGGGGTGGGGACTAAAATCTGTCTACTGAGAGGTCAGTTTCTATGGTCTCCTTTTATTTGTCCATAGAGCTGCCATTATGTCTGCTATAAGTCTTGTCACCACTGGAATATAAAGAAGGAAGAGAAAATTAGTTCAGATCAGTGCAGGTTGGTGTAAATGTGGAGACTGCCTAGGTATACCAGTAGGGTGAAGTAGAAGAGATTTCTTTGGATCCAGCAGGGGTAAGGAGCCAATCTAGGGATTCCTCAGCCTGTCACATGACTCTTAGCTTTCCTACTCTCCCAGATCTAACAGCAAAGAGACTGATGGCAACACTTGGAGATGTTGAAGGGGGTGGAATGAAAGATAATTTACTGATTATCTACTTCTTTGTAGCACTGGATTTCCATGCTTTTCTATTTCTTTTTACTAATCATGAAGAGAAAAAATTGGAAGAGACTTAAAGTCCCATTTCCTTCCTCCATTCCAGGTTTAACTTCAGTGGCTGAACTGGTGGCCTTGGAGTGGCTGAAGATCAACACCTTCCGCAGGGACAGGCACAGCCATTCTTCTTTACCTTGAGTGAGCTTCCTCAGCATGTTGTCCATCTCGTTTGCAGAATCTGTAGTTGGAAAGGGGGTTGAGTGACTATTGGACATTGTATGAAAACATCAACTTGGAACAGACCTTCACTCAAGGCTGAGATAGGAATAGGGGTATATTATTTTGCCTTGCCTTTAACTTGAGCTATGAATGGCTCTGCAGCTGGGGCAAGTGCTAGAGAAGAGACTGGGGCTACCCTGAAACCAGGAATAAGTGACATTGCCAATGCTATAGTAAAGACTAAGACTCAGACCAAGGCAGTGATTGAGGATGAACCAAAAACAGAATTAGTGAACCAGACCAAGAATGGAGATACAGCAGCGGTCAGGACACAGATAGTGATTTGCAGTGAGCCTGTGGCTATGGCATGGGAAATGAGCAAAACAGAAGATAAAACTAATAATAGAGTCATGGTTCAGATGAAGGCAGAACTCCTGACAGAACCTGGTATGGTATCGCAAACCAATTCAGAGTCCATGCCTATGCCTGGGGTCATTGCTGTAACCAAGTCTGAAATCAAATGTGGCAGTAGCAGTGAGTCATATACCAGGTCCTGTGCCAAGGTTAATGATAAAGCTAATATTGATTATAGTTCTGAAATAAAAGAAGTGGCCACCATCAAGCCCAGGGCTGGGGACAAAGCTAGCATTGTCATCAACTCCACTGATAAGGATGAAGAAAATGTGTGTTCCTGGTTTTGGATTGGAGAAGAGCCTAGTGTAGGCTCCTGGTTTTGGCCTAAAGAAGAATCTCCTCCTCAGGTTTATAAGCCCCCACCTACGACTCAGGAAAAGCCAGAGCTCCCACACAAATGCAAATTTACTATAAAACAAAAAGCAACAGCTTGGTCAAGGGCCAGGTATATTGTTCTAGTCCCAATTGATGGAGGGGAACAATCCTTGCCTCCAGATGGGAACTGGACCCTGGTTGCAACCTTAATTGAAACCCCTCTTGGTATTCGGCCTCTGACCAAGATCCCACCTTATAATGGACCTTATTTTCAGACTTTAGCAGAGATAAAAAAACAAATTATACAAAGAGAAAAGTATGGGCCTAATCCAAAGGCTTGCCGCTGTAAGTCACGTGCCGTTAGTTTAGAGCCTAAAGAATTTGAAAAACTTGTTGCCTTACTTAAGTTAACTAATGATCCTTTCATTCATGAAATAGCTACAATGGTAATGGGCATCAGTCCTGCTTATCCATTTACTCAAGATATAATTCATGATGTTGGTATTACTGTTATGATTGAAAAGTTGGTCAATAATCCCAATGTTATAAATCACCCTAGAGCTTTAAATACAGTAGATAGTAGCCCTGATTCTTCTGAAGATCCAAAAGTGAATGAAGCATATGTACATCAAATTTGTAAGAACATAATCTCTTATTCTCTGAACTCTCCTGTACAAGTGACTAAACTACAATTATTAGAGAACCTGAGTGTGAATGTTGAGACTCACCACATTATTGCCAGTTACATTCCAGATTTCCTCACATTGTTAAACAAGGGAAGTGTCAAAACCAAGTTCTATGTTTTGAAGGTGTTTTTGTACTTATCAAAAAATCAAGTCAATACAAGAGAACTGATCAGTGCTGAAGTACTATCATCATTGGTTGTACTCTTCAACAAGAATGAGTCAAAGGCCAATATTCTTAATGTCATTGAAATATTTGAGAATATAAATTTCCAATTCAAAACAAGGACAAAACTTTTTACCAAGGAAATGTTCACTAAATATGAACTTATTTCCATATTCCAGGAAGCAAAAGGGTTTGGTCAGAAACTCCAAGATTTAGCAGAGCACAGTGACCCTGAGGTGAGAAATAAAGTTATACGATTAATACTCAAACTTTAGCTATATGTTTTCATGAAACCTTGAACAACTTTTTTGTGGTTGTAATATGAATCCATTGAATATTATTAGCTACATGTTTAGTACTTAAACTGTGTTGAGTGAAGGAGACAATTTTATGGATGCCATTATTTTGAGAGCTTATAACATATGTTGCATTTATATTGTGCTATATATATAATATAAATTAAAGTATTTTTAATTTTTCTGTAATATAACCTGATAGTGAACCTATTTATGCTGAGTAAGCTATATTTCTGTGCTTCACATTAATATAAATGTAGTTTCATATTTCATTTACATGTTTTCTAATAAAGCTGCATACTAAAACTGTTGAGAACATTGTCCTAGTTCTTTGGTTGAAATGTAGTAAGATAAATATAATATAAAGATGGTGACAAATTGGTTTATCTATGGGGGGGGCAAACAAAACAGGTTCACATTGGCAGGTCATATAGTTTCAAAAAGGTCAAGGAATAGAATTATTCTGTAATCAGGAAGACAAGACTACTACGAGCTGGCTATAGATTCTAGCAAAAAGGACTTTGAGTGTGGATTGAAATGCTACAGATGCATCTCTGGGAAAATGAATGATGACAGAAGGGCACACAGATGCTCTCATTCCAGTCTGAATCCAAGATCTTGTGCTTTGCCTTTCAAATAGGATGTCTAATCAGAATGTTGTGAAGCTTTTTAAGCCCAAGAGAGTTTCTGGTTTTCACTCACATTCAGTTATGCCATGGACAACTGAGAATTGTGATTTCAAAGGGTCTCTGCCCACTGTGTTCTCATTGACTCCCTTCTTACCCAAAGATATGACATTTACTGCTTCCTATGAGATTTTCTCCCCTTGCAGCCTAGAGCCTCAGAGGAGGGCTCAGAGACCATCTACAGAAAGTGCTCAATAACATCTGTTCTACCTTGGTGACTATTAGCTCTCATCCTTTCTTTTCTGACAATGCTTTTAGTCTTGGAGATATGTAACTATTGCTAATGGCTGTTCTTGTTTGTGGTCAGAATATTGCTGTATGTATAACACAGTCACAGGATACCAAAGTCCTTTAGGAGAGTGCAGCCGGGATGAAGTTAATACTCCTCATTTCACTATCCTACTTATTTTTGGTTTACTGATTTGAAACCACATTGATTATTCTACTTCCTGTTCTCCTGTATACGCTTAACCAAAATATGGCATCTGAGCAGGTATTTGTGGCATAGGATGACAGTATAGAGTGGAATCTGGAATCACTTCTCCCTCTTCTACTCCTAAAGTTCTTTGCTGTTATTCTCTTTTAATTCACTACCCAGAATTGGGAATGATAGATATTAGGATCCCTTTTGAAATGCCACTCTTTCTCTTGACCTACTTCGCTCCTAATTTTTCATAAATTTGGGTTAGGGTCTAAACAAAAATATGTCAACATGTGGAATATGCCTGTAGTTTTAATGGTTATTCCTACTTTAATTTCTATTAGGTCAGCTGTGAAACTATCTTCATATATCTAGTTCTAAAAGTGTAGGACAGTGGGCCTTCTATATTATGAAGTGGAAAAAGTAGTGTAGTTTTTCTTGCAATGTGCAATTTAATTTAGATGGGTTTTGAAGTTCTTTGTGACTTGTTTTTATCCACAGAACTCCCTTAGCCTATAATACCAACTGTGAGTATTTTACTCAGTATTGCAGGTCTTCACAATGCAATTGGACCAAATCCTTTGGAATTGTTCTATGTCTCAAATGCCCTGTGGAGTGCAAAGTTAAGTCATTTGATGGCTATGGTATTTTCCAACATCAGCTAAAGAAAGGGTGAGTTTGGGATATGTATGCATTTGTGTCAAAGCAAGAAATTGATCTTCTGCCTTGAGTCCTAGTTAGGAAAGTCAAAATCACCTCCCATTTTTTCTGACATGTCATCTATTGATGTGCACTTAGATTGTTTCCACCTTTGGGCTATTGTGCCTAGTGCTGCAGTGAACATTGGAGTACAAAGTATCTATTGGAGTCTCTAATTTCAGTTCTGTTTAGTATATACCTAGAAGTGAAATTGCTGGGCTATTTGCTAATTCTGTTTAGCTTTTGAGGAATCCTCAAGCTGTTTTTCATAGTGTCTTCACCATTTTATGCCTCCATCAGCAATAAGGCATCATTCCGATATATCCACGAACTTGAGAATACCTGCTATTTCCCACTACTTTTAGATTCTTTTTTACTTAAAAAGAAACAAATTTTTATTTTAATGGAGTAGCACCCAGTGTTTTAGTAGATGTATACATTTTGTATTTTGGAAATTAGGGTAAACATAGTGGTTTTCTCAAACAGCTTATCTTTGTGCTAAATTTTTTCAGTCCTTTCTTCCAGCTTTTTGAAATACATTATTGTTATCACATAGGTACTTAATAATATTCATTCTATTTTCAACTTCTATGAGCTCATCCTTTATAGATTTCACATATAAGTGAGAAGATTCAGTGTTTGTCTTTCTGTGTCTGACTTTTTTAATTAACATGATAATTTCCGCTCTAGCCAAGTTGTCACAAATGACAACACTTCATTCTTTCTGTGGCTGAATGTATTTTATACAATATGTGGACCAAAATTCCTTTATCCATTTATCAATTTTTGGACATTTTGGTTGATTCCAGTTCTTGGCTACTATGAAGGCATTAAGTATGGGAGTGCTAATGTATCCTTAACATGCAATTTCATTTCCAATGGAAGAATACCCAGTAGTGGGAATACCAAATCATTATAGTTCTATTTTATTATTATTTTTTTGAGGCTTCTTAATACTGTTTTGTATACTGTCCACACTAATTTATCTTCCTGTGCATAGAGTGAAAGAATTCCTTTTTCTCCAGTATGCCTTATCTTTATAGTCTTTTGATAATAGCTCTGTGTTGGGTTAGGTGATTAGTGCTAGAGGTTAGTGATGTGAAACATTTTTCACACACCTCTTGGTTATCTACATGACTTTATCTTCTTTTGGCAAATGCTTATTTAAGTCTATTTCCCATTTTAATTGGGTTATTTGGTTTTTTTCTAATGCATTTTTGGAGTTCCTAATATATTTTGGATTATCAACCCTTTGTCAAATGTGCACATTATATTTCTCTCACTTGGTAGGCTATGTTTGCACTCTGTCAATTGTTTGCTCTGCAGAAGCTTCTTGCTTTGATCTAATTCCATTCATCTGGTTTTGTTTTTATTCCTTGTGCCTTTAGAATCTTGTCCCAAATTTTCTTGCCTATTACGGTGCTCTGAAGCATTTTTCTATGTTTTGTCATAATAGTATCATAGGTTTAAGCCTTCCATTTAGGTCTTTAATCCATTTTTAGTTGCATTTTGTCATTGGTGAGACAGTTTATTATGTAATTGGCAAGAGATTACTCTGCTTGTGGATAATACAATTTCCTAGCATCATTTATAAAAAAAGATTGTCCTTTCTCCAATGTGTGTTCTTAGCAACTTTGTTGAAAGCCAGTTGATTATTGGTGTGTATATTTACTTCTAGATGCACCATACATTTCCATTGTTCTTTGTGTATTATTTTATGGTGTATCGTGGTGGCTTTTTTCATTACTGTAGCTTTGCAGTATGCTCTGAAGTCAGGGAGCATAGTGCTCTTATTTTGTTCAATGTGTTTTTGATTACTCCTTGGGAGTTGCTTAGTTCCAAATAAATTTTAGTAATTTTAATATTGTTTCTCTAGTTCTGTATAGAATGTCATTCTATATAGAGGAGAATATAAATTCTCCTCTTTTTATTTGTCCACCTGTTTCTTTGAGATGGAATCTCTCATTCAATCCAGAGCCATTTCTCACTTTTTTTTGTCAGCCAGATTCTACAATTCTCTGGTGTCCTTCTTCACAACACCTCCCACTTCCTTACTCAGGGTTCAAGGCAAGTTTGACTGTGCTCAGCTGTAACCTGTAACCTGGGTTATGGTGAATCTAACTCTGGGGTCTTAGGCCCTCTTACTTAAGCGGTAAACACTCTTAAATGGTGAGCCATCTTCCCAGCTCCTGAATTGAATTTTTAAATAATTTTTGCCAGTATGGATATTTTAACATTATTGAATCTTCTATGCCATGAACAAAGGATGTTTTTCTCAATTTCATTCATTAGTGTTTTATAATTCTTACTGTAGAGGCCTTTCATATGTTTGGTTAAACTTATTCCTTAGTACCTTATTTTTCTAGATATTATAAATGTAATTGTCTTCTTTTTTCCATTTGCATATGTGTGTGCTGTGAGTGGTGCTTCTAGGATCTCATCTCCACTTGCCTAGGACTGTGGACCACCACACCCACCCAGCATTTATGTGGATGCTGGGGATCTGTAATCTAGTCCCCGTCTTACATTTAGCAAGCATTTTAACCACTGAACTATTTCCCTAAACCCTGAATTACTTTTCTTAATTTCTATTTTAGGTAATCTACCTTTGGCTAAAAAATTTTGCATGCTAATTTTGTATCCTTCAATTTAATGATTGCATTTATTCATTCTAATAGTTGGGCTTTTGCTGGAGTTTTTGGTGATACATCTGCAAACAGTAACAATTTGAATTCATTTCCATTTTTTTAGTTTTTAATTTATTTTTATTTTTCCTTGGATGGTATGATAGAGCTGTCTCATTTAAGGCTGAGCACTCAACTGTCACTTCATCTTACCACTGATGAGTTTTGAGTCTCTCTAACAATAACCACCAGCTGCAAAAGGAAGCTTCTCTGACAAAAGTGACAACAGTACTAATCCATGGGCATAAACATAAATATTTAGAGGGACATTTGATGTGGACAGCATATCAATTTAGCCATATAGAGTAGTTGCTTAACCTGAAGAGCCTATGACCTTTCCAGCCATAAATGTTTAACTAGGTTTTCAGTACCAGGCATGATTTCCCTCCTTTGAAGCAAAGGGGGCCTCAAATCAAATTAGGCAGCAGTTGGTTACCCTTATAATAGTCAAAACACTATTGTACTGGTAGACACATTTTGCCTGGCTGGCCAGTTGTATAGTTCATAGAGTACACTGCTTGTTAAGACCAACTGATGATTTTTCTCCCCCAGCAGCCTGCATAGCACTTTCTAGTCCTATAGCAGTGAGCCAGCAGGGAGAAGCCATCAAGCTCAATTCCAGCTTGCCTTCTCAAAGTGCTGTGATAACAGCATATTATGTCTTCATCAATAGTGCTGGTAGGGAACCAAGAGCACTGGCAATAGCTTTTCTTGTTTTGGGGGCTTCATGGATCACCTTGGTCAGAAACACACTGAGAGGTTTCCCATGCCTGGCACTGGAATTTTCCTGTTACAATTTAGGAATTAAATTATATTTTAAATTTTCTAACAAAAGAAGTAAGTTTCCATATGGTTTATTCATGCTGTCTTTCATTTTGGCTAAACCTTCCCTTATTCCCCATCCTCTCCTCCCCTTTGTTCTCCTGCCATGGCCCACTTGGACATTTCCACCTCTAGTATTCTGCTTCTCTACTTCCATTTGTAAGATCCTTTCTTCTGAAGCCTTCTCCCTCCTGCCTACTTCGTGGCCCCTTTCTAGCTTGCAGGCCTCTATTACTGAATCTTACTCCAACTTGTATAAAAATCTAAAAGTTTGAAGCTTCCTTGGTCCATTGGTTGTTCTAAAGTAAGTTTTAAAACTTGTATCTATAGGCTGGGGAGGGGAGATGGCTCAGTGGGCAAAGTGCTCACTACTCAAGCTGGAGTAACTGAGTTTTATCACCAGATTATATATAAAGGAGGTCATCTATAATCCTTACACATTGATAGTGAGAAAGGAGGCTGAGTCAAAATCTCCCGGAAACTTGTGCTGAGCACAGCAAAAAACAGAGAGAAAATGCAGTATTTGCTCAGTGTTAGGTTTCATGAGTCTAGCACTTTCCTGTCCTTTTCCGTTAATGGAGGATTTTTCTTTCTTGTTCTGCTGCCCAGTGTTAGAGGAGAAGTAGTGCAGGTAGTCTCTTTGTTGCCTATGCTAATGCTAACCTGGGTTGTACCTGAGTCTCACAGCCACAGGAAACTGCATAGCCTTGGATGTGTGCTTGAATTTCATGCTTTGGCTATCTATAATATAAGATGAAATCCAAGTTTGCTCTACTAGGATGTTTCTCCATTGTGATATTATAGCATGTGTGGAAGCCCCATTTGTGAATATTCTCCTGTGGATGGTGGTCTTTGTGCTCAGCATGGCTCATGTTCTCACTGCTGTGTACTTTCCAATTAGCTCCAAGACAAAGTTCTGTGCTCACTCTATTCTTAAAGGAAAGAGTATGGCTCCTTGTTATGCTTTCAAATCTTAGACTTGAATTCCAATACTAAGCACATTAGAATGAAATGAAATAGCCAGATAGAGTCCCATTTTTCTTATGCATTATTATAAATAAATTTTTTTTTCTGAGACAGGGTCTCACTAAATAACTGAAGCTAATATGGAACTGTGTTGCCTAGGCTAGCCTAACTTGAAATCCTTTCTTAGCACCCCATGTGCTGGTTAATAGGCTTTTACTTCTATGCTCAGTTTTGCTTTTTTATCAGACTGTTCATTGCTACCATATAGAGAAATAGAAAAATAGTTGATACTTGTGAGTTGAGCTTGTAGCTTGCAATTTTGCTAAACTCATTTATTAACTATTAGTTTTCTTCAGGATACTTTAGAATTTATATTGTGTAGGGTAATGTCATATACAAATGAAATTACATTCCTTCCCTCCCGTTCCTCCTTCCTCTCTCCCTTCTTTTTTTTTTTTTTAAACAGGGCCCCGGGAAGTCCAGGCTTGCTTTGAACTCCATATGTAGTCAAGGATGGCCTTGGAACTACTGATCTCTCTATCTCCAGCTCCCTCACACACACTTGGTTTTTAGGGTGCTGATGATCAAACCCAGGGTATTGTGCATGTTAGACAAGTACTGTACCAACTGAGATGAAACTGCAGGCATTCCTTCCTTATCTTTTATTCCTTTTTCTTGTCTAATTGCTCTGGCTGGAACTTCCAGCACAATGTTGAATAACCATGGTGAAAATGAGCATACTTGCCTTGTTCTTGATCTTCCTGAGAATTTTTTTCTGCTACTACTTAATATTGTATTAGTTAGGTGCCTTCTTAGAGAAGTAGGTAGTTTGTCAGTCTCATAATATTGTGTTAGTTATGGGATTTTCATGAACATTGTATTATATTTTAAAAAGTTTCTTTGAATGTTTAGTTTTATGAGTATGTTTTATCATTAAAGGGTATCACATATCAAATGTCTTTCTTTGTTATACATCTATTGAGATAAACATATGGAGTCTTTTAATAAAATGTGTTCAAATCCATTTTCTGTTCCTAGAGTAGAATACCACAGATTAGGTATATGTTAAGCAATGTTATTATTTGGTTCATGTTTCTAGATGATGGGAAATCCAAGACGGGGCAGGGGAAGATGGATTTTGTGAGGGTTTTCTTGCTCCATTATAACATGATAAAAGGGCAAGTGGAGCAAGTGAACATGAGTCAGATAGAAAGCAAGAAAAGGCTTGAGGGGGGATTCAAACTATAACAGACCCACTTTCCAAATAAATGATCCACTCCAATGATGACAATGTTAATCCATTAACAAGACACAGCCTACCTGACTGAATCACCCCTTGATGGTCCTGTTTCTTTGTGAGTTTATTTTAGGACAGGACATTACTTTATAGCCTAATATAGCTTACAGATCCTGCTTGCATCTTCTGGGTTTTAGGATTACAGGTAAACATGTGCCAGCATGCCTGGCTTAAGGTTCTACTTTAAAAAAAAACATTTATTTTTTATTTATTTATAGAGAGATAGAGACACAGAGAGGAAAAGACTATGGGTATGCCAGGACCTCTTAATGCCACAAACTCCAGACACATGCACCACTTTGTATATCTGGCTTTGTACATCTGGCTTGTGGTTACTGAGGACTCTGGCCTGGGCCAGCAGACTTTGCAAGCAAATGCCTTTAACCACAGCCCGTCTCCTAGCCCAAGATTCTACTTTGTGTGTGTGTGTGTGTGTGTGTGTGTGTGTGTGTGTGTGTGTGTGTGTGTGT